>PVJH01015230.1:0-54631 GCA_004026705.1 Nesogale talazaci
TGTCCTAAGTAAAAACCTAGAAACTTCAATGTGTGATCTCTGCTCTAGTCATCTTTGTGTTCTGTCAAGCAGGAGGAAATGGTGGTCATGTGGGTTAGACTGAGTTTTCCAGCATTAGATGCCCCAGGAGGCACCAGGTCCAGACAGAGAGGCATCTTCTCTCAGAATGGGACTGCTGATTGAACTTCATGGATTATGCTCTATCCCTAAGAATTTTTATATTCTGTTTTCCTGTGCACATGGGCTGGGAAGGATAAGTCACATGTGAGACAAAAAACATCGGGTCCCAGTTAGTCTTCTGAGACTGATTGAGGCTCGTTTGTCTGCTGCCAGTTGATTTGCCTTGGACTCTATTCCCTTTTAGTCCTCTTCCTTGTCAGCAGGGAGGGCAAGATTAAGAATAACAATAGCACCCACTAACCCAGGGACACACAGGTCAAAATTGAAGTGAGAAAAGGGATGTCTCAAGGTGTGGGCAAGGGAGGGCAAGGACCAGCTAGGAGAGGAACAAGGCTGTTCTTCTAAAAGAACCAGGGAAACAAAATTATTAAGTGGATTTGAATCAAGCAGACCTCTGAAGGCACAGTGCTTACATTACTCCACTGCTGGCCCACCAGGTCTTTCTTCTAAGCTACCAACGTTTGATTAGCAGGTTCAAACCTACCATCTATCTTACAGAAAGAACGATGTGGCAGTGCACTTCTGGAAAGATTTGCAGCCTTAAAAACCCTCAGAGGCGGTGGTTCTACTCGGTCCTTTAGAGCTGCTGGGAGTTCTAATCAACTTGATGAGAAGGGGTTTGGTTTTTCTTTCTAATTAAAGGGGTGCCAAGGTAGGACAAACTGTCCATATATATGACTGCGAATCCGAGGTTGGTACCTCAGAAGAAAGGCTTGGCAATCCACTTCCCCAAACCAGTCACTGGAAACCCTATCGAGCACAATTCTGCTCGAACACATATCATTCGCCATGAGTCTCAACCAACTCAATGGCAACTGGTCATGGTGTTTTCTCTTTCATAATGTTCCCTTTTCCTTTTCTTCCCCAGACTGGCTTTTAGTTTTGCACACCCACAACCAGATACAGGTCTCTTTTCTAGAACTTTGCATTACAGTGCCAGGGTAAAGCAAGAGTCTAACCAGACCATGGTTCTCCTGATGATAACCTAGCTTGCAAAATTCCATGCTTCCTCTGCGGGGCTCCCCTGGCCCCCTTAGCCATGATAATACACAGTGTGCCTCTGTGGAAGCTTATCTCCTCCTGGACTTCAGAGAGTGAGCATGGACTCTTTCAAAGCCACATTAGCATGAGGTTGGGCATGGTGAAATAGTGTCATAAATGTGAGCTCCAGGACCTTCTTTCTAGTGTCTCATGTTCCAGGTTTTTATAATCATGGATGCTCACCACCAAAGGAAGGAAGAAGCTCTGAGTATTTAAGGCCAAATCTAAGCAAACTCACTGCTGTGCAGTCCGTGCTGAGTCCTAGTGATCCCTTATGGGTCTCCAATACTGTGGCAGTTTACACGGGAATAGAAAGCCAGTCTTTCTCCCATGGGGGTGCTGGTGGTTACAAACTGCTGACCCTGCAGGTCGCAGCCCAATACACCACCCAAAGGTGGTAACAGATCTACCAAGCATGTGATGATGTAACCATGTTGCTGGAAAAGTCAGGAACTGCCTAAGAATGGAGCCTTCACATTTATGAGTGGAATTCTCAATTACCATTTGAATAAAGCCTTGCCAAGACCTCCCTGCCCTGGGCGGATTCCCAGTTGTAAGGCAAGGAATCATGAGTCCTAGACTTGGAGCTGTCGTAGGGGGTTAGACAGCTGTGGCAGAAGTTACTTTTTCAACTTAATTGTTGCTTGTCCCTGCCTTTGCACAGCCATTCATCCAAAATGCATTATTTAGAATCTGGCAAGAAAAAAAGTGACTTATAAATGTGCACTTAAAAATAAACATATAGACTGATAGAGAGATCCATACATAGAATAGAGTTAAGAGAATCAGACAGGCACAAGAGCAATACTTGCTCGGGGCAGTAAATATAATAGATGATCATGCCAACCTCACTGCCTTTGGGTCAATTCTGACTCGCAGCAATTTTGGACAGAGTAGAACTATTCCTGTGGGCTTGAGAGGGTGTTGGAGCAGAAAGCCTGATCATTCTCCCATGGAGCAATTGGTCAGTTTGAGCCTTGTGTTAGCATCTCAGTGCATAGCCTTCAATGCCCCCACGCTCCTAGGCGACCAAGTACAGGTGTGGATATAACAGATGAGCGCAGCGATAGTTCAATGGTAGAGTTTCTGCTTCTGTGTGGAATAGTTGAGTTTAATCTCCAATACATCTCAGGCACAGCTACTACCTGGCTGTCAGTATATCACTATGATGATGAGCAGGCTTGCGCAATGCTTTCAGACTAAGATGGACTAGGAAGAAACACTTGGCAAACTGCTTCTGCAAAGCAGCTAGTGAAAACCATATGGATCCCAGTGGTCTGGTCTACCACAGATTGTGGGTATCGTCAATTCCATTTTGCATGGGGTTGCCACGAGATGAGGGCTGACTCCATGTCAGCTAACAGTGACCATGGCTTTTCCAAAATTATATCTACTCCCAAATATTAAGCAAATATTAGTAACCCTTTGCCACTTCAGAAGCTTAGTTATTCTCCCCTAAAAGTGTCAGGTATCCAGAGGCTTTTGTCTTTCTCACAAAAAAATAGGGCTGACTCCCTGCTATTAGACAATGGGTCACTTCCCCTGAAGTCTTAGCTAAATCAAGTCTCCAGTTCAAGGGCAATTAGGTTTAGGCAACAAGAATCTTACGCCCCCACATCTTGTCATATGGGGGACCCAAAAACCTCCCTCTCCTATCACGTGTGCACCCCTAGGCTGCCCCCCATTACTATATAGCCTATGGGATAACCCCTTCCTGTAACGTGTGTCTTTAGCTATAATTAGGCGCCTTGCATGTCCCCAAAAGATATATAAGGTGCTCACCCTTTCTCTCTCTCTCTCTCTCTCTCTCTCCCTCTCTCTCTGTTGCCTCTCCTTCCCCAACTCCTCTCCCTCTCCTCCCGGTTCCCTGTTCCCTTCCCCCAAGTTCTTTCCTCCTCCCCTCATTTTTTCTTTCCACGTGAACCACCAAGCAGGGCCGAGGTGAGCATGCTACCATGAGATGTGTCTTAACTCCTTTAGTTCTCTCTTTCTCATGCTCTCGATGACTTTATTAGAATAATTAATTAATTAAAGCCAGGCACTTGTGCCTACCAAACCCCCGATGTTAATGTTGAAGGCTAGCTTCCTCTGATACACTATCTCATGGTTAGCCACAGGGATTTCAGGCCAAATTCTCTCTCTTTCCTTTAGTAACTATGCAACTTTAATCAGATTTTTGTTTTTGTTTGTTTTACCTCTCAGGCACTTGTTTCCTCATTTGTGAAATGAGGAAAAGTTTTTGTGAAGATTAACTTTGAAGAGTATTTTCAGAGTGTGACCCTTTCAAAGTCTAATCTTCTCCAAATATAGTCTGAGACTCCTCCCAAACTCAAACTGTGGCAGTCATGTGCTTATGTTAATTTTATGATTGAAATGTAGGGGTGCAGTCTAGCCTGTTAATCTGGAGATAGCCATTTAGTAGCCAATGAGGCTTCTGTGTGGACATAGCTTTCTCCTGAGACTTCTGGGAAATCTTGCAATATTTCCCTCATGTAGATGAGAAGCTATCTTCCTCAGTTTTGGGGAGTTAGTCTCAGAGATGATGAATCACGGACATGACAAGATGGCAGCATCCGAGAAGCTGGAGGAGCCGGCGGAGAGACCAAACTGCTTTGCCCTGATGGAACCAGACCGCTGAAGCTGGGGCGGCCACATGGAGACCTCTGCCAGCGATGAGTTGCTTCTGCTGTTGATGGACCCTAAGCCCTGGAAGCAAGGAACCATGTGGAGACCTCTGCCAGCACTGGGATTCTGCACCCACTGACCTGTGATTTCGTGAGTTGGAAGGAGATTTTATAGACTGATTTCGTGCATATGGGTTAATACTGGACTTATGACTTTGAACTGGACTGGGATCAATGTCATGTTCCTCTTGTGTATAAAGCTTTTCCTTATATCTATATGCATGTCTATGAAATTTGTTCCTCTAGTCTTCCCGGACTAACATACAAGCGCACCGTCACCAAGGCAATTCTGACTCATGGTGACTGTATTGGACAGGGTAGAACTGCCTGCTGTGAATTTCCAAGGTTGTGATTCTTTACAGGAATAGGAAACCTCATTTTTATCCCTTATAGCACCTGGTGGTTTTGAATTGCCCAACCCATAGCCACTATACCACCATATCTCCTCTGGGGCTCCTAGGGAGTTCCAAGGACCATTTGCAATGTCCTACAAGATCAAAACTATTTTTATAATCATGTGAAGTTTTCCTTTTAAAATCTCATTCTAGCTTCATAAAAAATATTAATGTGGTATTTGCCTCTCCTTCTTTCTCCTTCCATGAATGTACTGTAAATTTTCCAGAGGCTATGTGACTGCCACGAGACATTCCTAGAGGTCATAGTGCAAGGTGTTATCTTATTCTGTGATCTATTACTATACCAATAACATACTTTAAAAACTAATATAATTTTTATCAAAGTTTTATGTTAGGTTGTAGTTCTTTTTCTGGTGCCTCTTCTTATTCAATATTTCCTCCTCAAATAATTTTCTTTTTCCCTCCTACACTGTGCATTTTTAATGCAAGTACTCTGACCCCCAAGGAGGCAAAAATTGGGTCTTGGAGGTTGGGGGGAAATTAAAAGAATATGTACTCTCTTTCTGTATTGACATTAATATATGCAAAGAACACAAAACAGATATATACATATCTGTGGTATCTATCTATCTATCTATCTATCTATCTATCTATATGTAATTTCTGAGTTTAAGGAGAGAATTAAGGAATAGATAAATGCATTTCAAGAGACTCCTCAGGATGCTGGTAATGATAATACAAGGTGAGTGACACCTTTCTTGATGAACTTTGGAATTACCTTGTCAATTCCTCCTGCTGATTTCTGCAAATGACGACCCTGGAGACCAGAGAGGTGACAGGCTTTGACTTCGGTCCCCTTGCAAATGAAGAGTAGATGAGGGATGAACGCCCACTCTTGACTTTTAGTTCTAGAATTGCTTCTCTCCACTCTCTGTTCTGATCTTTCTCTGTACCTTGAACGTAATACCTATGCGAGGCCTTTGAATAGCTTCTGGGTGTGGGATACCTGGAGTCAAATTTGCCTGCAGCCTCTCTCCTTGGTCCAGGGAGGCTGCCTCTGAATCTGTCAGGGTCCATATTCTGGCCTGTCCATTTCCCCGCTCCCTACTCTCTCTTGTATCTTGGCACAGCTGACACCAATGAGACGCTCCAGCTAAGAACAGAGGGTGGTTTCCCACTGGGAAATCCTGGGGCTTCAGGCTGGATGCAAACCTACCAGCATCTCAGGGGAGAGGGAACCCTCAGGGCTCTGCTGACCAGGAAGGGCTGAGATTGTAAGGCCTGAGCGAAGATGGAGAGAACATGGTTTGGGGCACGGGGAGGCGTGGCCATGAATAAAAGAAGAGTAGGGAGATGTTGACTACTTACTGAAGCCACATTATGGGCGAGTAAGTATTTGTTATTTCGTATATATGTGTGTGTGGACACACACACAGAGATTTCATTTATGTACTATGTGTATTTCATATTTAAGCTGTCCTAGAGTTACAATAGTTAGGCACACAGATGCTAACCAAAGGATGGTGCTTTAAACCCACCCAGCCGCTCTGCAGCCAAAGACGACCTGGGGCAGCTGCTCTGGTAATGGCTACTGTCTGCACCACCCTGTGGGGCAGTCCTGCTCTGGGGCAGTTCAACCCGACATGGATCCAGTTGTTATGAGTCACAATTCTATTGATTGTACCCAATACCCAATGTGCATCAATATCAAGCATATATAGTTATATATCTTCATATAGATTATTATATTATTCTATTTGGGTTAAATGTAAAATGCTTTTTATATTGAAAGATAAAAGAAGAACTTCAGTTTCTCATGCAATTTCAAGGTTTTCATTTTTTTTTGCCAGTTTACACTATCTCTACCGACCAATGGTAAAGCAAGACAAGATCATTCTTTTCTTCCTTTTCCTTCTTCCATCTTCCCCCAAAGTACCTCTGCTGCTTCTCTTGCCTTCAGGGAGTGGGGCAGCGGGAAAAGTAAATAAAGGAGAAGGAGGGATGTTTCACTTACACAGCAAGCTTGTTCTGCTGTTACGTCTTGGATGTTGAGTGCCCTTTGTCAGATCAGTCATCCACTGGCTCTTCCTTACTCTTTTGTGATACTGTTTGTAGTCTGTTGGAAAGCCATCCACCACCTCTACTATCCCAGGTTAAATTCTGACTGTACCAGACCCTGGTGCTTAGAACGCACTCTCCAGATAGTCTCTTCCAATGTCTCCTGGGATAGCCAGATGGATTCTGGTGATCTTCAGCACCTCACATTCACAGCCTTCCCACATGGAGCAGGATAAGGATGATGAATGATCATAGCTTAGACTTGATTACAAAACACACTGTGGTCTCCATCCTAGATGGTCTCTCATCATTCCCACTGAGGCAAATTGTCTGCCATGTCAAGTGCAACCCCATGGAAAGGCCCATGGGAATGAACTCGAGTGCGGTACTACAGCACTAGGCAGGCCTTCAAAAGTGCAGACCTAATATGAGAATATGTCAGGTGGCCTGTGGAGAATTCTCACTCTAGCCATATCAGAGAAAGCCAACCTCTGATACATACATCACAGGTTTAATAGGCCCAGTTGTACAGTGATAATTCTTAATTATTATAGTAAAGTTATAGAGAGCATGAAAAAGAAAGGAATAATAAGAGTCAGATACATTTCACGGTAGCATGCTCACATCAGCCAGTTAGGCGGTCCATGTGGAGAGAGAGAGAAAGAGAACTTTATTTTTTCCAGTTTATATAACCTTATGAGGGGCATATGAGCCCTGTCATTACAAGTCAGGACATATCACAAAAAGGGGATGTCCTAATGGCTATACAGTAAAGAGGGGGGTGGTCTAGTGATGTCTACAACAGGTCTGCCTGGTTGGGAGCTATTGATAGTAGTTTGGGAGTATCTCCCACTGTGTCTGGCAGACTGCAGAGGGAGCAACCCATAGTCCTAACAGTGGCTTACAAAGGTCTCTGATAACTGGAGGCTTTATGGAGAATATCTAACTTCTGAATTCCATACTAGATTTTGGCAAATGGTTAATACTATTTGCTTAATATTTTGGAGTTTATATAATTGTGGAAAAGTCCTGACTTCATCCCACATAGCAGTTCTTTAGAATCGAGAGTTATGGCAATGATGCCTCCCAACAAGACATACTATGGATCAAGAGAAGGGTGTTTAGAGCTCCGGAGATGGGAGCTGCTTTATTTCATAGTCCTCACCAAAACTTATGATAGGTGTTGTGCCACGCACAGTACTTCCTAGTTTCCTGGCTACTGAATTTCATCATTTACTGCAGCAGCCACACAGAATTGACAGACAACATCCATGATTCAAGTTTTATTAAGGACACAGTGTAGGTGAGAAAGGCTCAGGATGCAGTTCAATCAGGACATGTTACAAAGTCCCTTCAGGGCTACTGATAAGTGTCTAAAGGGCATGCCACTCTGCTGTAAGTCTCAACCTAGAGCATTCACCAGGATGTTCCCTGGGCAGGGATCTCAGGGTTCATAGTCTGCACTCCATGCCTGGCTCTTGCCAGTAGTGAGATTTCCCTTCTGGCTTCTCAGGGCTCATTTTATACACAGCGCGAGGATAATCATGTTTCCTGTTAACAATTATTCTCAGGTCTGTCCTACTAAGGGTCTTTTTCTCACCTTCTCACTCTGACCCAGGCAGGAAAAGGTCATTTGGTGGGAATTGGCTACTTTGGCTAGAAGATCCACATTAAATAATTCACTGTCTCTACAATGGGTTCTGAACAGACCTGCAGATAAGAGCAAAAACCATTCCAACAGGCAAAGAACAAGGTCAACTCAGTCAAAGTCACAGTGTATGGAAAAAGTAGCTTCATTGAGGGTAATTAATGGGTTCCTCTAACAAGGGTAAAATGCTGTGGTGTTAGCCTTCAGCTTGAGTGTACAGGCCACAGGTAAGAAGGAAATAATACTTGTCAGGGTTCCACAATAGAAGGATCTTTGTTTCCATTATCCATTTACCCATTTGTGTATTAAGCATTCCTTCAGTGTTTGTTCTAAAGACATAAGAGATTTTTCCTGATTCCCTAAGCTTCAGTTTGGTTTTATGTTATATGAAAGGACAACATGTACTCAGAGTTCCTTAAGTGTTTGAGGGATCATTATCTCTTTCAAGAGCCTTTTGGCAAAATGGAGAAGTGCTTGGCTGCAAACCAAAAGATTGGCCATTCAAATTGTCCATCCTAACATCATTACATTCCATTTAGGATAACTACCTAGCTTATGAATTTGCCAACCCTTTGTAAGGTTTCTGTTGCAGGATAATGATACTCTATTACACTGGTTTGCCTAATTAAGTGTCTTCTAAATGTTAAGAGTCTTAAAGGGAGGCAATAACACCTATTTTACTTAATCACCATTGTTCATCTGACATTGAGTCAATACGCTATCTATTTCAATTGGATGACTAAAAAGACATGAACGTATAGATGATTTAAAAAGACACAAATGTATAGATGATTCTCATTTGGGGATCCAGAGACATTTGAGTAGTGGATAAAATAACTGGACCTTTTCCTCAGTTAATTACAGGATGCTTATAATCTCCCCCTCAATAGGTTTAGTCATAGATCCTGAGTTTAAAATCCTTAAGCTAGTTGATATACCAAATCTTTTCCCTCCTGGCATTCTAAGATCTAGCACAACCATGAGTCTCTACCACTTGGCTGCCAATGGCTGATGCCTCTACATAGTTTAAAGGCATTTCAGAGAAGGGAAATAGAGAATTCTAGAACCATAAGGAGTTTTTGAGTTGGGAAGGCCCTTATGATCATCTGGTCCAAACTCCTGTTCTTTTTGTTTTATGCCCAACAAGGAAACACTCACTGTATCTTGGGACAGATATAGGAGACTCAGAGAAGGGAAATTAAGATATTAAAATACAAAAGTAGGAGTTGATTGTCTACACTTTATATTCAACATATAACCATTTTTACCCTCTCTCATAATGTTTTTTAAATGAAGAGGATGTCACATTTTAAAAGTTTAGGTTTCTTAGAAAAGAATAAGACCTAGAGACTCAAGTCCCCTTGGAAATGTGGGCTAGAACCTTTGACGTACTTCCTCATATACACAGCTCTCTCCAGCTGTCCATAGTCTGGAATGTTCCCTATTTTTAGATCACTGCTTTGGTTCAGCCATGTACAAGACCTTTCTATTCTTGTCAGCTGAGGTATGTTGACAATGGAGTGGAGAGCCCTGATTTATTGCATTTGCCAATTCTTGTGGTGCAGTTACTCTCACTATGGTCATTTGTAAGCTATCAATCAGAGAGTAACTGGTTTGCTAGATTCCTTTAGATTTAACAATCTTCTTTCATGAACCAATGCACGATTCTCCCGGACAGCTGATATTTATGAGCTCTAGTGTTAGAAACTCAAATCCACTTAAGTTGAACCCAAACTTCACTTCTTTGATGCCTCGCCTACATTATCAGATCTCTCTATGTGTAGTGATGCAGGACATCTTATGTCTTTTCATGCAATAGCCTTGCAATTTTTTCCATGCCTCTTTTTTCATCCTCTTGGTCTCTACCTGCTGCCTGCTTTATTATCCATTTTTAAATTCTGAATATTTCCCAATCCTCCATGATCTTAGTTGCCTTTCCTCTTTTCCCCCCACTTAGTAAAGTCCCACTTTCTTGTAAAAGTTTACCTTCAGTGCGAAGCTATTTCTGACCCCTGAACTTTCTTGGCGGTTCTCTTGTAGTTTATATGCGCCTTCATTACAAAACTTCTTTCTTTGCTGCCTGTTTATTTACAGGGCCAACTATAAATCCCCAGGGCCCCTTCACTGTGTCTGGTTCATAGTAAGTGCCTACTAAATATTTGATGAGTGATTAACTGAATGAGTAAATAGGAAACAACAGCAGCCTAGGCTCGCAGTTGTGAAGGAGAACAGTCTGGTATATTAGAAAATTCACTAACTGGGGGTAAGGACAATGAGATTCTAGGTTTGGTGCTAATAGATCTAAATGCCTACTGTCGTGGAGTTCATTCAGACTCCCAGCAACCATGTCGGACCGAGTCAATCTGCCTCTTGGGGTTTCTACATTATATGGCAGCAGAAAATCTCATCTTTCTTCCCCATCAGAGAGATAATGGAGTACAACTCTCATCTTCCCATGCGCAGCAAAGTACATTGATGCCATCAGGGCTCCTTGAGTGTCAAGACTATCCTCATCATCTGCAACTCAATAACATTTCTTACAAGCATCTACATTCCTTCAGGTCAAGTCTCTTCCCTCCTTGCCTCATGATTTTCGTTGGAAAACCTGAAGACATAAGGCTGCCAGTTGGTTTTAGGTGTCATTGAGTCAGTACCGACCCATTGTGACCCACTGCACAACAGAACAAAACACTGCCCTGTTCTGTGCCATCCTCATGGTAGTCACTATGCTGAAGCAAGTCCATGGCTTCAGCCACTGTGTCTCTCCATCTTACTGAGGGGCTTACACTTTTCCTGTTGTCTCTCCTCTTTACCAAGCACGATGTCCTTCTCTGGAGAGTATCTTCAAAATATGTAAGATGAAATCTCGCTATCTTTACTCCTAAGGAGCACTCTGTACTTTTGCAAGATAAACTGGCTTGTCCTTTCTGTAGTGCCTGGTACTTTCAAAATTCTTGGTCAGCACTACAGTTAAAGTGCATCAATAATTCGTAGGTCTTCCTTATTCAACATCCAACTTTCACATGCATATGAAGCAACTGTAAGTACCATGGTCTGGACCACCCACAGATAGTCCTCAAAGCTATGCATAAGATCTTTAGCGGTTGCTTTTTCTGATGTGGGCAACCAATTCCTTCTTTGTTATCTGTTCATAGTCTGGAAGATCCTCTGAAACCTGTTCACTGTGGGCTGCTCTTCTGGCATTCGAAGACCAGTGATTTAGCTTCCAGCATCAACAACAACACAGAAGCCACCCCAGTATGATAAACTGGTAAACAAGTGGTGAGGAAACATAATGCAGCTCAAGGATCATGCTTGTTGGAAGACATTAATGAGATAAGGGGCCTGTGGGAAAATTCTGGAACAGGAAAGGATTGTTATAAATGGATTTGGGGGAGTCATGGAAGGAAGATGAAAATAAGAAGTCAATCCACTAACTGCCATAGAGTTGATTCGGACTTGGGGATGGGGTCGAACTATCCCATAGGGACACTCAAATCTTCACAGGAGCACTCTGTCTGTACTTTTGCAAGAAAAATTGGCTTCACTTTCCACACACACACCCAAAGCCCAAAAATACATGGGGAGAAAAAGGATAAATACAATTCTGAAATATGACAAGAAGTGGTCCTTCCTTTTTTGTAAAATGATTTTGCTGAGACACCATCCACTATCATACAATTATAGTATAATCACACCAAAATGAAGTGTACAGCCATAACTAATCAATTTTAGAATGCTTTCTTCTTTCTTGTTATGGCAATTACATAATCTCCTGTCAACTTGGAAAGGGTGGAGTCTAGCCTGTCAATTAGGTTATAGCCAATGAGGCCTCTGTGTGGCCATAACCTTCTCCTGAGGATTCTGGGAACTCCTGTCTTCCTCCCTGAAGGCAGGACATACTCTCTGCTTTCCTTCCTGCTTACGAGCTACATGGAGCTATGCTGATAGAGCCACAGCCCTGAAGTGGGACGAGCCACGTGGAAACCCACACCAGTGCTGAGATGTTTTCACCACCACTGCATTCACAAGACTATCCACCCACTGGCCTGTCATCTTCCTGCATTTGGCATCATTGAATGACTGTCTGAGTCTGAAGAGGAATTTACAGACTGGTATCAGACACCTGGGCTAATATCGGACTTATAGATTTGATCTGGAGTGGACTAGATGTTTTCTGAATACACAATTATTGCTATTTTATAGAAAGTTCTCATATACATATGAGTGTCTATGAGTTTGTTTCTCTAATCTACCAGGACTAAACACTCGTACTGTTTGCTATTAGTTTCTCATCCCCCACCTCACGCCCAATCTACTCTTCCATACCTCCAAGAAACCATAGATTCAGTCGCTATCTCTGTAGATTCACCTATCCTGGATTGGATATCCTGAACAACATACAAAGAAACAAACAAACAAAAACTAATAATCATAACAAATGAAAATAGAGACAAACCTCAATTGAAAAAAAGCAAAAAATAATAAACACTAGAACAACTTTTAAATGGGACAAAAGAGAGCTCCAATGATCATGTGTTAAATTGAACCTACCTACCTCTGCCATAATCCATTTTCTAAGGCACTCTGTCTGAGAGCAAGGCTGTTCACATCCCTGGTCTATGCTCAGAAGGGATTCACCGGAGGCTTAATCACATGTATTTCCCCTTCACTTAAACACAAACAAACAAAATTGGTGTAACATTTTAATGGGTTGAAAATGTGATGCTTTATGCCCCATCTGTATTTAGTTAAATTAGATGAGCTAAGAGGAACTCCTAAGATCATGGTTTGTGACCATTTTGATTATTTTTTCTAAAATGAGATTTTTTCTAAAATGAGAGTAAAAACAGATTTTAAGGCGACTTCTCTCTGAACATGCCCTTGGTTTTAGTTCTATCTATCTATATCTGTCTATCTATCTATCATTGATCTATCATCTATCTCTATGTATATATACATATATATTATATATAGTAAAACAACTTTTAACATTTAAAGAAAATCTGGCTTCCACAGGAAGTAAGCATAAGCAATATCATTAATGGGTGGCAGGTCACTATTGATAGCTAATACAGTACTTCTAGTTCCTGCCTTGGAGTGCTTTGCCCAATATAGGTATTTCCAAGTCTCTCCATTTTGTTGGAAGCAAACAGCTTCATTTTTCTCCCATAGGTCTATCCTCTTGATACTTGTTGCTTTTTGCAGCAACCAATTAAATGAAAGAACATGTCTCCCTCCCCCTAATTTCATATTTCACACATAGCTTCATGTTTTTGCTTTGAAAGTCAATCAGCGGAACAAACTTGCTCTGGACCAGTAGAATTGTGAAGTCCATTTAAGGCGTTCCTTTGATCTTCCTTGGTCTACTCATTTGAAGATGGAAGGAGGAAATGGAGCCAGGGTCCCCATCTATGCCTCTGCTTGTGACACCAGAGATTCTCTGTTACCCAGTGTCTCTAAGACAAGTCAAGCCACTCACTGCCATGTCCCATGGATGAGCATTGCCTCAGGAGGAGATCTCATTCTTGAGCGTCTTCCATTTCATCTCTTCAGGTCTGGTTCTGAGCGGCCTTGGACCAGGGACACTGAGGCTCCCACTTTTCAGTTGTGGCCCTGCAATCTCCCCAGTGGTCACCTCCTGCCTGAATCTCTGCAGAGCCTCCTGACCGCATTAGAGTTTCTGGCTGGTTCTCTGAAAAAGTAGGTCTTGAAGTAAAATATTTAATATTAATTCCTAGGTGATCTCGCCCAATTTGTGGATTACTCTGCTTCTAAGAGATGTAAAAGTTTTAAAATTCCAAGCACTTATAAATTTTTGAACATGCCAATAAGGAATTAGGGATGGTTTGAGCTCAAGGCTGCCTAGGAATTGAATAGAAGACTTTTAATTTGATTCTTAAGGTGCATACAGTGATTGGAGAATTCAGAACGTTTTAAGGGAAGAGGTGCCACTCGAGTACTCCCAAAGCTTCAAAAACCTTCCTAGCTGTTTCTCACCTAGTTTCAGAAATTAATAAAGATACTATGTCAGAAAATGAATAAGGGGGTGGGAACCTACCTAATAAGAATAATTATACCAGAGTTATAGGATTATGTGATTTGTGTTTTATTTTGCTGTATTCTTTAGTGTTTTGCAATCTTTTTATAAGAAATATTTGTTGTTTAGGCAATCAGCCTCCTTCCCCCAGTCATAATACATAATCCACTGCCATCGAGTCATGTCTGACTCATGGATCTTATACAGGGTTTCTCACAGGAGAGCAGAAACCTCATCTTCCCCCCCTAGGAACTGCTGATGAATTTGAACCTCCAGCTTGCACTTAGGTGCCCAATGTCTGACCCAAAGTGCCACCAGGATTCCCTGTCAATATATAGCAAAGTCTAATCGTGTAAATATCATTACCTATTTAGTATTGAGCCAAGCAATACTTCCTTACAGGGGAGTCCAAATGATCTCCAGATGATAATCAATTATCTAGTTAGGCTTGCGGATTTGATGGATGCTTTCATATGAATCATACTAGCTGGGCATTCTGTGAGATAAGGACTGGGTAGGAATCTGACATGGAAAGTTGCCACATTGTGACAGTGTGCCCAAACACCCACGGGCGGTGGACCAGGGGCATGAGGGACGGCAGTCATCATATACCTTGTAAAGAGCCAGCTTCCATTTCCTTTTCCTTTTTCCCAATGAAAAGGTGATGCTGATCTCAAAAGTGTCTAAACACCTTTGACAGGTAAGCAGAGAAGGTCTGCGAGGTAGCCATGAGTCGGCATTCACGTGACAGCAGGACATGGATGGTGGCGGGTGAGGTACGAGAGGCATGCCTGCCCGGCACAGAGCATGTCCTCTGAAAGTAAAAGGTTAGGAGTTTAAGTTCACCCTGAGGTGGCTCAGAAGAAAGTCCTGGTGATATTCCAACAGCTCAGCCACTGGATACCCATGGAGCACAGTGCGGTGTAGACAGGCATGTGGTCACATGTGTGTCAGTTCTAACTCACGGCCACCCTGTGTCCCGCAGAAGGAAACACTGCCCGGCTCAGCACCGTCCTCACACGACTTTTCAGGGTTGAGCCCATTGTGGCAGCCACTGTGTCAACCCATCTTGTCGAGGGTCTTCCTCTTTCCCATGGCCCCTCCATAGGAGTCGGAGGCTATTGCATGGCAGGTGCCTTTCCTCGCTGGGATCTTTCTCTCCTCCTAGCTCGCGCTTTCACAAAATCATTTCTGATGGCTCTAGGTCTTATTTAAAAATAACAATGTTCACATAGACTCCTAACCAAGGGGGAGGGGGGGAGATGTTTCTGGTGTGACATGCCACTCTGATGGTGTCTGAAATATATAGCACTCAATAATACTAAGTCAATTAACTTAACAAATTCCCTGAATAGATATATATATTTTTAAATATCCCAAAGAGAGCATATTTCTACTCACAACGAGTATGCAGAAGACTGACTGACGGGGGATGATTATTCTTACAATTAGAATCAGTATACTTCTATAGCTAAAAATATTAAAAATACATTAGGAGAGTAGTCTTGATGGACCTACTTGTGTTATTAGAAACAAGGCTGGTTGGAGTTAAAATACACTAACAACGGTGATAGAAAGAAGAAAAGTAGAAGACTTCTAACTATTTTCTCCATTTACAAAATGTCCTGTGTCATTACTCCAAAGGTTTAAAATATACAAAATAAGCTAAAATTACTGAGTTTGCTATGATTCCCAGAAACATTAAAACTCATTCATCATATTTGGAGGATGTTCAGGAATCTGTTTACTCTTCTGAAAATGTATCAATAAAAGGGGAGAATTAATTCTATGCAGTCTATATCTCAGGATGTCCAAACAGTTATGGAGAGAGAGTTCTTTATGGGGAAAAAAATCTAAGATAATAAATGCATAAGGAGTAAAGGAATTAAGATATCACCATTTGGCAGCCCCTAGTGAAATAATCGATCTAGATAAAGACCATTAAATGCTATTAAAACCATTAGATTAAAAGCTGGTAGGGAATCTTAAATAAGCGGATCATACAGGCAACACCTGAACCTTCTGACTAACCTTAACATCCTCAAGACAGAGCGACTGAGGTCTGGGAGCTCCCCAAGCGATGTGGAAGTGAGCATCAACCACCTCTGACAAATCATTGATTAGGAAGGAAGCCTGAGGTTAAGTGACAGACCCTCTAAGACAGGGCTGAAATGCCCCTGTGCATTTCTGAGATTATAAACTGTCCTGGGGAGTGGAAAGCCCTGACCCGACCACCGAGAGCATAGTAGCCCAGCGTGGAACCATTACATCGCCAAGGCTCCTTCAGCTGAGCTACCAACTTATGGAAAATAGAAGCAGAGAGGAACAAGGCAAGCCATGCCATGGAGATAACACCAGTGAAATCTATAATGTGTTCAAACTAAAGAGCAAAAGGTGTAATTATTTTAACCAATACATGCAGAGGGAGAAAAAAGAGGGCTATTTTCTAAATTGAAGCCATTTACAAATATCTAAAATAAACCTCCTGCAAAAGAGTCCATTCTTACTCAGATCCCATAGGACACGGGTAGGACTGTCCCTTTGTGTTTGTAATTGTAACTGCTCATGGGAGCAGAAGACGTCACCTTTCTCCCATGGGAGAGGTTTCAAACTGCTGATCTCATGAGTTGCCCAATGTTTAACCGACTGCCAGGGCTCCTTTATACATACGTAAAGCAAGTTAAAACTGTACCTCTTGATTTCAACATCCCAAATGCTGACAGAAGCATTTGTGAGACAAGCAGAAGAATGGCAATTAGATATGGTTATCTGATGATATGCAGAAGTTATTTTGGGTATGATAATAGTAGGTGAATATTTGATAGTTGTAATATTTGCTACTGAAATGTAACTTACAAAACTCTACATATAATGCAATCTCATTTTATGTAATTGCTTACATGGATGGATAGACACTTACATCTTAATAATCATTTCCCCTAAATGATGAAATTATTTTCTCAATTTTAAAAATAATGAACTTTGTAAAGCACGGCGATCTTCATTAGCTCCATGGAGTTTTTGGTGTATTGTATAAAGAAGTAGGTGAAGAAGTCTGAGAATCACTCATTTATATAAAACCATTAGCCAGACGCACATGTACATACTTGATTTAAGTGTTTCAATGATTATGACCACTAGTGATAATAAACTATCAGTTGTTGTTAGAAGCTCAATGGATTTTAAATGGTCAAATCAGTTGCATTCCATCACAACCTTAGACCACGATGTGCTAACATGAGCAAAACCTGGACTTGCTCTGAAGATCATGTTCTCCTTAAAGCAAGGGAACCAGAAATCCACCAGGGGAGATAATAGCCAAAGAGGAAGACCACTTACCAGCATCAGATTGGATGGAGAAGGCCAAGGTCAGATGTACAAAATGCATCACAAGCACCTCGTTGGACTTCCACAAAGATTGCAACCATTAGACATGCAATGATTTTCATTGACCTTTGAGCAGGTAATAAAAATACCAGTTAATATTATGGTCTATTGGTTTGGCCATATATAGATAAGTTGATATATGTTCCATAACCTTCCTATGACTATCTGTAGCATGTTTTCCACCAGGATAACATCTTTGAGGCAGGTCTGAGAAAGATACATCAACTGTCTGACATTTCTGACTAGATGCTTGTATTTGGCCGAGTTGTCTGAGGACTAATTCTTCACTTGGTTCTTCTTGGGATCACCAAGATGGCGTCCTCTAATTGTGGGGAAGATGCTATTTCCTGTATACAGTGTACCCCAACCAAATTTGTCATCAAGGCAATTTCCACTCACAGCAACCCTGGAGAACAGAGAAGACCTGTCCCGTTGGGTTTCTAAGGATGGAAGCTTTTATAGAAGCAGATTGCCACATTTTTCTATTGAGAAGTAATTGGCGAGTTTGAGCCACTGGTGCTTTTGTTAGCAATTGTGCACTTAAGCACTGCACTACCAGGACTTCTTGTATATCATGTAAACATAGCTTAAATAGAAAGCACATCAGGATGCAATGTCTCTACTTACAGCAAATAGCATAAATAATGAATTGCACAGTAACTACATTTTAATCCCGACAGTTGTACTTTTTGGGGTGATGATGAAAGTCATTTTAATAATGTAGACAAACAAAAATGTTTCAATGGGGTTCAATTTCTTTTCTTTGTCTATGTTATAATAACGAAGTGATTCACTTTGCTGATAAGAAAGAGTAGGCATATTTTATACTCTCAAATTAGGGGACAATTCCTATTATGAAATAATTGAAGTATTAGGTGATTATTATTTACTTATTTATCATCTATTTGAATATTTTGTGCCAGAAGAAAATTAGTTAAACTCAGGGTTTGAAATCCTATCACTGAGCTGCGATTGAGTTTGTTTCTGATGTGCTCTGGCTTGAACTGGCAAGAAAAATGCAGGATTTATTGACACTCTTTTCCAGTTAGTTATTAGATATCCGTGGCCATCATATACATACAGGAGATAAAAATGTATAGCACTGGACTCTCATAAACATTTTTGTAGATAAATTGCTGCTGCAGTTCCAAGTTGCCTGTGAGTCAGCTGTGACGCATGCTGGACAGGTGAACTGTTGCTCTGACTGAGGTACTCCCACGATCATCCGTTGCTCCATTGCTTCTGGACCGTCAAGGTGTGCTTTGAGTGCCTGCTCACCTCGGGTGTTCATCCTTCTATTAGATGCGCCTCTGTAGTGGTCAGTAAGGTTTCAATGGGCTAACTTTCAGATGGACATCATGAGGCCTTTCTTCCTAAAATCTGTCTTAATCTATCAACTATTGAAATCCGTCTATCATAAGTGACCCTGTGGGTCTTTGAAATACTTGCGACACAGGTATAATAAAATTAGGCGGTGGTTATACTGTGAACATGTACTTCCTACACTATAATCTGGACCTGTAATTAAATTCACTGTTTTTTCAGAGTGGCAGGTATTCTAGAAAAGAGATTTCTCTACATCTTAGCGATTCATTCAGTCATTCACACCCCCTGCCACTGAGTCTGTCCCAACTCACAGCTGCTCTGTAGGACAGAGTAAAATGTGGATTCCCAACGCTGTTCATCTTTATGGAATCAGACTGCCTCGTCTTTTTCCTTGGGAGGGGATGGTGGTTTCAAACCACTGACTTTTCAGCTTAAGCAGGCTGATGCTTAAACCACTGAGGCACAAGGTCTTATTATAATTTATACTGAGCTGGTAAGCACCTACCACCTACCCGTTTCTATTCTTGGCACTGGAGACCAACAGGAGTGAGAAAGACAAGGTCATCATTCCTGCAATGAACCATCTAATGGAGCCACAAGCAATATGTAAGCCACAGAGTGAATTTCCTAAGATTCATAAATGATGTGAAGAAAATAAAGAAGATAATAGGAGAGTGTCTGAGGAACCCTGAACAACAACTAGCCAAGAAAGGTTTCTCTGCAGAAGAGAGCCCTGCACCATTGAACCATGAGAAGAAGCCAGCTGTGTAGGGACAGTAAAGGCAAAAGGTGACTGCCAGACCTTGAAGGTTGGAACCAGCCTGGCGGAGTATCAGAGTCTAGGCTTCCAAGGCTGAAGCCTGATTAGTAGGGAGAATGACAGAGGAGGATGTGTTGGAGGCTGGATTTCTGAATGTCAGGGACATCAGTCAGAAGGACTCAAAGCAGCAGTGATCAAAGACTATATTAAAGTCCCAGAACTGTATAGGAAAACACATATTTTCCCCACCGATTGTAATACCAAGTTGCTAAAATAGTGTTGGTGAAGTAATTTCTGCTTCAAACATATTAAAATGGTCTCCAGATAGTCCCGAACATTCCTGTCTCCTAAAGGCCTCCTCTGTACATTCCAGAAAATCATGCTTGCAGTTGTGAAAATGTGCTTTATGATCTCAAAATGCTGGGTTAAAGAGTTTCTTTAAAGGAGTGTCCATAAATTAGGCTGTCTGAATGCTGCGGATGACTCCATAATTTGTTTTCTGCCAAATAGATAATGCATTCAGCACATCATATTTATCAGAGCTCCTAAACTTCTACCCCTTGCTCTATAATGAGGCTGTTCTTGTTACGATGTGTTTTAGAAAATATGACTGTTCCATTCCGTAAGCCTAATGAGGCCCAGCTGGGGCAGGATTAGAGTTGAGTCGAGCAGGAGTGAGTTTTGCTCAGATGTTGGAGTCGTGTTCATCCAGAATATTCGGCCGCCGGGGCCTGAATGGGAGGGGCCGGCCAAGATGGCACTGCTACCTTTGTGCCAAATGCCTGCCGTGCACTTAATTCCTCCCTATTTGTCCTGGTAGCAGAAGGATGTCTCAATCAGCAGCATCTGGAAAGCTACTCAGAGACTCTTTGTGGAATGTTTATTCTCGGTGGGCTTCATGCAGGCTTGGAGACTTGGAGGCCGGCTTGATTTCAGAGGAGGATTTCTATAAATTAGGACATTGATGAGACTTCACTTTGTCCCTGAGCCACTTCTGATTCAGAGCAACATTCAGATACCAGCTATTGAGTGGTTGGGCCATTGTTTATCTCTTTTATAGAATGTCAGATAAGTTTATCAAATGTGCTTTGTGGGGATTTGGATTTGGAAGAACACAAGGGGGAATCTTAAAGTCTAGTTCTGTTTGATTTCTGGGCAGGGAATTTCACTATATTCATTTCATAATTATTCATCAAGCCATGCAAAAATGTTTTCTATCCTGTGTTTATTTTCCAATTTTAAGGTTGTTTTTATTGTCTTTTTCCTGGTGCAGCACTTCTCAAATATAGAAATTTATTTTGCTCTTGCTGAGAGTATGCACAGCAAAGCATATACCCACTGAGGAGTTTAGTATATCTTCATTAAGACAAGGACATATAAAGAGATATTATAAAAAGATGTTATATTCTCCTGACAAATCAAATCTTATATACACCCAATCTGCAGGTTAGTTCATTTCATCATGATCCCTATGCCCTTAGGCATTTACAGTACATGCCATACACGCTCCTTCTTTCACTCATTCTATCCAACATTGTTACATTTGCTATTTGTATGTGTGTGTCTGCTCCCACACAAGCTTCTCCTTTCAGATTAATATTATAAATCTTTCAAAATAGAACTTGTTTTGCTGGACACATTGAAGATGTTCAAGACATACTTGGTGATTAAGAGTAGCAGATTTTAAGTAGCTCAGTTTTCTTTTCTCAAATTTGGGTGTTCATGTAAATAAATAGCAAATAAGTTTGGAGCTATTTGCACCAACTTGTTAAGAATAAAGGAACAGCATTCAGCAGCAGTCAAGAATTTGATTTCGATACCAGGAGGGTAAGGGTACAGATGGAATAGCAAGGGGGAACCAATCATAATGATCTACTTATTATAACCCTCTCCCACGGGAGTGTATGACAGAAAAGTGGGTAAAGGGAAACATTGGTCAGTGCAAGACATGAAAAAATAATAATAATTTATAAATTATCTAGGATTTATGAGGGAGGGAAGAAAAAAGGGAGGGGGAAATGAGGAGCTGATACCACGGGCTCAAGTAGAAAGAAAATGTTAGAAAAGGACCATGACAGACAATGTACAAATGTGCTTGACACAATGGATGGATGGGTGTATTATGATAAGAGTTGTATGAACCCCCAGTAAAAGAATTTATTTAAAAAAAAGAATTTGACCCTGAAATTTGAGAGGATTGTTTTCAAATTCTTTTTCCAATGCTTAATCATGGTACGGTCTCCAGAAAAATCAAGATTCTGTCTCCTTTCCTTATAATATAAAGGGAACAGGGGTCTATCTTACATTTTTGTTTAATCCACATCAGGCATTTAGAAAGTTGCTTCACACCTTGTAAACCCTCAGCTAAGATAAGCTATTCTTTGGATCTTTGTCTTAGTAGTATCATAATAGTAAAGGCAGAACACAGTCAGCATTAACCTGTAATCAATTGCTTACCTCAGTTATGGAAACTTTGATTCTAGACGTTGGAAGAATACCAGTACTCTTTTTAAAGTTTTCATGTGTTAAATTTAGGCATAAAAACTAGATGGTAGCAAAAAATTTAGCCACTTGAATGAATTTTTTATTCGATAGAAACCATTGATGTACACTCCACTCACAGATGCTTCCTTAGGACAGAGTGTCAAGTGGGCCGAACAAGAGGACTTGGTTGCACATTCACCAGAAGGAACTTATGAGAGTGCAGTTTCACTATAACAAAATCTATAGCACTGATTCCAAGGGCAGTGAAACATGCAGGCTTCATGGAGGTGATGTGGTTTGGCATCTTTCCTCTTTATGTGTCATATGAGATTAATTAGAGCCATCTCTTGGCATCATGTGTTACTGTTTTACCATTTATATAAGGTAGAGCACTTTCAGTAATAAAAGCTACCACTTACAGCATCTGGGATGAAGGTGGTGTAAGGCAGTCAAGCCCCAGGAATGCAAACTCCAGTGGTCTGCACTATCTGCCAGCTTCCACTGTGTTATCCACCCAATATCCCAGCAGGGACATTGGGACCTCTCATCTCCACCCTTGATTCTTTTCCAAATATTAAATGCTAACCCTTTAGCACCTTCCCACTGCCTCCTACCTCTAACATGCCCTTTCAGCCAACCTATCAATAACCCACTTCCTTCGTCTCTCTTCTTCAGTCCTGCCTCTTCTTCTGCACATCCTATCATGCTTATCCAACACAGGTCTTCGGCTTTCTATGTGGACTGTATCTGGGACTTGCTCTAAAATGTGCATGCCAGTGTGAGACCAAACTGTATTCCCTGCTGTGAACCTGATGTGTTTTAGTATTTCTGAAGGATGAGTGGAGACGCTGGTTCAACTTAAGTACATTTGTATGAAAAATGATATGAGAAAGTTAGTACACAGTCAAATTGAGTCATCAAAAGGAAGGGATAATCCTGAGAGAGAGCACATTGTTCATTAGTCATTCATTCATCTGTTTATTCATTCAGAGGTTGGGATGACCTTAGATACCTCATATAATATCTTGATAAAATAGCTTTGAGAGCATGCTGGAAAATGTTCATCCAATTTCTACTCAAACAATGTCTACAATGTCAAGTAACCACTGACCTATGCATAGGTGACTAGGCTGGGTGGTCTAGAGAAACAAACCAATGACCCTCATCTGTGTACAAGAAAGAACTTTATTTCCAGAAACAACTCTACAACAAGGAGGCATCCCTGTCCAGGTCAACGCAATTCCATAGGCCCAGTGCTAACTGGGATCCTCTTCAGAGTCATGTAGCTGCATGTTGATGACATGAAGGGTGACATAGACAACTCTCAGGGTAAGTCAGCTTACATGGGACCACCCCTAGAAGCAGACACAGAGTCTCAGTGAGGAAGAAGGTGGAATTCTCTCTGGTCCATCTTGTCCTTCTACAAAAGGCCACATCCCAAGGAGGTGTCATCAAATGACTACTGGATTTACAGCTTGAACTCCGCCCCTAGGATTCTGTAGTTGACATAATATCTAACTACCACAATACATAACCTGTTTTCTACTTCCACTGCTTCATGGTAGTTGAGGACCTGTTTGGGGGTTGGGAGGTGGCAATGGTAGTCAGTCCTTGATAAAGGCAGGACTTTGCTATCAGGCACCATGTTGCAGGGGCTTTAGTGGAGGGTTAAGATGTTGTGAGTAACAGGTTGTCTCTTTAAGATGAATTCTTGATAATTAAGAATAGTTAAAGCTTTTTTGTTTATATTTGTGATTACTGAACCCCATGTAGAGTTGTGTGAATACCAGTTACAGATGCTTCGTAGATGGAAACAATAAAATGTGAACATTCCATCAGGTTTTTCCCCAAGCTTCACCCTCTGGAAGTACAGTGGTTTTGTGATGCACTCTGTACTCCTATATATGGCTACGTAGCACTGTTTTTATACATTCCCATTTTACAGTGCTCCAAACATATGAGAACTATGGGAGAACTGTTGACGTAACTTCTAACTTCATCTTCCAGAACTCTAAACAAGAAAAAGAATCATGTTTCTCATTTCCTTTCTTATTACACCAGCCAAATGTACTAAACACCCAATGAGTGCAAAGACATAGGTTTGGAAGACCCCTTCTTCTGTCTGGAAAGAAAAACAACGACAACAACCATACATTTCCTTTCCAGGCAGGAGAAGAAGTCTTTGCTAACACAGGGTGTTCAGCACATCTGACTAGTGTGCCAAGAGAGGAAATGAGAACCATGTTTATTTTTTTTTTAGTTAGAGTGCTAGAGGACAAAATTATAAGTGAACTCAATAGTTTTCCCTTCAAAGGTAGTTTTCATACATTTGGAGCATGAGCAATCAAATAATTTTTAATGACCATTAGATATTTTAGGAGTTTAATACTCTCCCCAAATGATTTGCTCATTTTCCCCTTAGAGTGAAAATTTTAACTATGTTGAGCTATAAATATGTTGACTACTTTTCAGTCATCTCAAAAGTGCCCAATGATGGTTCTCAACATTTTCTTTGTTCTTCATTTATAGTAAAGTAATTCTAATAAAAATGCATATCTATTATCAAAGTGTGGTTATATAGTAGGCTTTTAATATTCCTGTGACATTATAATCTTAACATTCTATTCATTAAAAAGGACAGGCTGCCTTATTACTCTAGTGTTACTAAGCAAGGCACTTGGGAAGCTTCATTAACTCTTACAAGACACTCATGTCCCATTTAGTAAATTACTGCTCCCATGTACTAAGTAAAGTGGTCCTTAAAGTTCCTGTTGGAACTAAATTCTTGGCTCAGGTTTAGAAATATCACTGTTTAAGAAATTTTGATGCAAAGTAATTGAAGATGGTCCAGATTGCTAGCATTTGAATGGGGTCACAACATTCTAACCTATTTCTGTGTATTGGATTTGGCTAAAAGTGAAGCCACTTCATCATGAGAGGGTGTAACAATGCATTGCTCTGTACATAAATTTACCCGTATGATCCATTTATAATAGGTAATGGCATTTCACTTACTTATCTGATCTCTCTTGCTCACCTATCCTTCGTAATACAAAGAACTAATTTTTATTAATATCATCATTATTATGAATATTTGGGGGGAGCTTCAACAAGTAAATGAGTAAATGGAATGAAAAGATAATGGAATTTTCCAATGACTTTTTGAAGCTTCCATGGATATACCCACGCCTTACTTATCTACATGGTTAGATTCCCAAGATCAGCTCACTATGTAAAAATTGGCCATGTGCAATAGTAAAGGACGGCCATGTCAGTTCACAAAATGGAAGATAACTGCATCTTTACACAACTGCCATACCACTGAGAATGATGGCCTAGCCAAGCCGACACATAACTTTAACTATGACATCCAGTTTTACCACACGCTGACAGCCCTTACTGCCAGAGAGATGTCAACACCCAAAATAGTCATTAATAAATTATGTTGTATTTTCACTATTGTAACTGTGAACTGTTGAATAAGAAGATAGCTGATAAGTGAGGAGTAGCATGTGCATTTACCATTCCAAGAGAGTAGTACAGGATCAAGAACTGATGATGGTAAAGGAAGAAGTTCAAGCTACACTGAAAGCATTGGCAAAAAAAAAAAAAAAAAAGCTCCAAGTATGGACTGACAGACTATAAGTTTAAGAGTTTCAACAAACTGTTGCATAAATTCACTGCTCTGTGGCAAGAAATTTTAAAGACAGCTTCCTGGCCAACCAAATGAGAGTAATCCACATTTGAGCCTATTCCAAAGAAAAGTTACATAAAGGATGAAAAATTATTGAACAATATCACAAGCAAGTAAAATTTTGATGAAACTATCTTTTAAATAGTTACAGTATTACATTCACTGGGAGATGCCCCAGGTTCAAGCTAGATTCAGAAAAGTATGTAAAAATAGTATAAGGGCCAACATTGCTGATGTCAAAGAGATTTTGACTGAAAGCAGAGAGTAGCAAGAAGATGTTTACTAGTGTTTTATTGATGTAGCAGAACCATTTGACTCTGTGAATCATAGCAAACTATGGATGAGATTGAGAAGACTGGAAATACCAAAATATTTCTTTGTTCTCATGCAGAACATATACATAGACTAAGAGGTGATACTGCCTGGTGTAAAATCAGGAAAAGTGTACATCAGGGTTGTTTTTTTTCATCATGTTTGCTAAGTAAGTAATCTGAGAAGCTTGACTATCTGAAGATAGATTCTGAATCATTATTGGGGAAGAAATCATTAACAACCTACAATATGCATATGACACAATCCTGCATGCTGACGTAAAGAAGATTTGGAGCACTTATTGATGAAGATCAAAGACTACAGCTTTCAATGTAAGGTGCACTTGACTCAGCCATTTTCAATCACCTCATATGCAAGTGAAAATTAGCGAATATAGAAGATTGAGAAAAACATTGTGGTAGGTAGGTTTATTGTGCCTACCTGGCTAAAAGGAACATGTGAGATTAATAAGGTGGCAGTTTGGAGAACAAAGAAATATATGGCTCAGCAAGCCCCACCGCGCTCTCTTTTGCTCTCTGGTGATTGGACTAGCACGTGACTG
The DNA here is from genome assembly GCA_004026705.1 of Nesogale talazaci. NCBI lineage: Eukaryota > Metazoa > Chordata > Mammalia > Afrosoricida > Tenrecidae > Nesogale > Nesogale talazaci. The sequence continues at coordinate 26,533 of PVJH01015230.1, forward strand.
CTTTAACTAGTTCTCTGCCCTAACTTGTAAGCTTCACTACTTGTGGGACAGCCAATCCATGAACTGAGTTTCTAGAGTTTGAGGCGCCCTTGAAAACAACTTCGCCACACTACTGGTGTAGAGATTCCTTGAGCTTGAGACTGTCAGATCCTGTCATCTGGCATTGTTTGACTTTGATAGACCACATGGCCTGCTTTGCTAAGGTCCTGAGCTGCTGACTGTTGGTGACCAGCCCTGCTGCCTGTGGCCAGAGTGCCTGTATTGCCATAGGGAAGACTCAGCTATCTGCTTCCTTGACCTTGGATCCAGCAGTCCTCTGAGTTGAAAGCCTTCCAGTATATCAACTGTTACACAAAAGTGAATTGAACTGAGCCCTCTGTACTACTGTGTGGACTAATTGGCTATTATATTCCTTAGTCCTGTATATATCAATCCATTTATGTCTATATCTGTGTGTGTATCATAAGTGTCCTGATTTTGTGCTCGTTTCAGCAGCACAAATACTAAAAAAAAAAGTGTCGTGTTTTTTTTCTCTAGAGAACCCTAATAATTATACATTTGAATGATGATATTGCTGAAGAATATTGAATATAACAGGGACTGCCAGAAGCGTTAGTGAATCCATTTTGGAATAAATATAGCTGAATGGCTCTTTGGAATTGAGAATGGAGAAACTTCGTCTTTAATACTTTGGGGATGTAATAAAGAGAAGCCAGTCCCTGGCAAAGAACACCATGTTTAGTAATGTTGCAGTCCAGCAAACAAAGAAGAAGACCATCAATGGGAAGGACTGATAGAGTGGCTACAATAGTGGATGTGATCATATCTGTTTCCTTCTGTCACCCCTAGGATTGGTATATGTTGAAACCCACTTGATGCATCTAGCAACGACAAATATCCACCTTTGAGAGGATTTCAAAAAGTCCATGAAAATTCAGAATGAAAAGATGATTAAATATTTCTACAAATTTCTTGAACCCACTTTGTATTTTGCCAATTCAGTCCTTTTTACGTGTACAAATCAGTTCCATTAATCATGTTGGTCAACCATGAGCAGTGTCCACTGGCAAATGTTCCAGGACCATAAACTGGTAGTCAATGCTTTCTGAACAATCATAGCTCTGCCCCCTGGCAACCTCTGATCAACCCTGGTCTTCCTACATGTGTCTATGTTATGTTCTTCAAGCTAAGTAGGATCACAAAATATGTACCCTTTTGTAATCACCTCACTTCATTCAGCACATGTTCAAGGTCAAAAGCCAATGTTGTCAAGATAATTTCCCAAGGATTAAGCTACAGAGAAGTACTCACTTGTCACCTAAGCCAATCACTTCTGGGGTTGGCTAGCGTAATCATCGTCAAAGCCAGCACCCAAACCTATGCTGATTTTTCTATCTCAAGTCCACCCTTACCATCCATAGCTCATACTCCAGGCACTTTATCTGTTCTCCTTTCACCTCAAGTCCAGATCCAGCCTGGTAGTTCTGTTTCCCAATCCACCCACCGATCCTAACTCTGTATCTGTACTAGGCATTATGTTTGGTTGTCTTTCTTGCTCCTTCTCATACTGTGCCAGCGAATTAAATTATAGACCCTCAATCCCTTCTTCACCCATAGAAGCCAGTAGGAGTCACGTGTTTCAATATTTCAAGAAACAGAGTCCCAGGAAAGGTATTGGGTAGTGGAGAGTGAGGCAGAAGATAGGGGTCAAGGAAGTCTAAAGGTGAAGGACAACGTGGAATTTCTATGAAGAGCTCATCTTGGAAAGGTAAAATATAAGAGCGAGGGCTTGAATGTTCTTCAACTTTGCCTTGCACCTGGAAAGCTGCAAAACTTGTAGCTAACATTTTAAAAGATCAGTGTGAGAACTGGCATGTAATCATTTCTACAGCAGTCTGAAGTTTCTTTCCGTTTTAGAAAGGACACTCATGTCTTCAATACATTTTAGGAAGTCATTTTCAGACCCAAGAAGTAGAGAATTGACATATTGGGAAACATCACCTTATCCTCGTGTTTTGATTCAAGAATGACAAGAGAAGTTTCATGTTGATAAAAGATAGAGGGACATGTTCCTGGCTGATGACACAGCACTTTGGTAATCCAACACCAGCTTACTATACAATTAGCAGAATTAGGCTTCCATTTCATCATTTAAACCCACTGTCTGTTGGAGATGGCTGCCTCATTAGAATGACAAAGTAGAGTCCAGGGATTCTGGGCTACACTGTGCAGGACCAATTCCTTCTAACTCCTCTCCCCACCTTTGTCCTAGTTCTTGAGAATTTAATTTTCGCCTTAGTAGAGAGAGCCAGCATTCAAAAGAGCTTTCTCAAGAATGGGTGATACTTATTCAGGGATTACACCAGCTCTCTTAACTGCAAGCGATCTGTCCATTGAAGAGGTCATAGTCTCAAAAGGATAAAATGTGATGATGGATGTAAAAGTGTTTTATGAAGTGTCGATTTTATAAGGGAAAAAAAAGAATAGAAGGAACACAGGGATACTATTTTGGTATCCTAGTGTGTAAACACTGCTGGGGGTCTGATATTCTACTTAAATCTTCCCCTTGTGCATTGGCATGCAGTGACTTCTGGCACTAATTGTTCTCTTTCCTGCTGTCACACTAAACCATGACTAGACAATCCACATTCATCACCTGCCCTACGGCAGTGGTATTTTATCTGCAACTCTTGTAGGCAGGGATCCTGGAGCTGCATGACATAGGCAATGGTGTTTGTTTCTTTTGTGTAGAAAGAGAATCCCTGGACAGACATTTAATACACCAGCCTTCTTCCTGCAGATCTCACTTCTGTTTCAGACTTCAGACACTCACATCCCAGGGTAGTTATGGGCACCACAGGAGATGATGTTTGTGGAAACTCCTGGTAAACTATAAATTGGTAATTGACTGCAAATGATGTTCATTGGGTTGCAGTCTAACTTTCTCAACAGAACACATGTCTACATGACTATAGAAGATCCACCACGCCTTATTTGGGCACAATCATATTACTTTCCTCCAGAGCAGAGGCAGGTGGGTGCCGGGGTTTGTTTGTGTCCTAGAATTCATATGATCTAGATTCCAATTCTGGATTTGCCATTGCCATTGATTTGCCTTTGTCTTTAGTAGGAGTCTTGTGTTGCTGTGGTGGAAGCCTTTGGTTTCTAACCAAAAGGTTGTAGGTTTGAACCCATCAAGCTGCTCCTTGGGAGAATGATTTGACAGGCTGTTTCTATAAACATTTACAGCTTTGGGAAGGAGGCAGTGTTGTTGTCCCCTAGGTCACTATGAGTCATAATGAATTCCACAGCAGTCTGGGTTTCTCTCTTTCTTCCCTCTCCTGTGAAAATAGGTATTCGCACAGGTTGAATTCTAAATTCTTTTCTGGTCCTATGATCACAGGCAATGTGCAAGATCTAGGTTTTAATGCTTTTGCTTTCCTAAGAGGCTGCAGGGTCAAGAAGAAGAATGGACTACGGAAAAGTATCTGACGTGTTCAGTTCTGTTAGAGACTAAGAGTAATTCATTAACAAGATCAGTTTTATTTTAAAGGAGGGAAGAAACAGGCGGCAATTTTTGACTAAGTCTCAGAAAGAAAAATGCATACAAGGTGAAAAATGTTGCCTTTTCCTCTAATTTAATGATGATCCATGATTAGGAACTCTGTCTGATAGCAGACTCCATTTATGAACAGTGTTTGGTTCACTGCCTTGGTGTGGACTCTGATTCAGTCTCATCTCAGGAATGGAATAAGACTGTTGTGAGACTTCATAGTCTTACTTTTTCAGAAACATGCCTCCTGAACTTCCTTTCTCATCTGTTTTAGTCTGGAGGCATCCCTGAAACCGGTTCAGCAAAAATCAAAGCACTACCCACAGAGAGATGGTAACTGGTCTTTGAGGTAATTTGGAGGGGAGTTAAACCCCGACCATGAAACCAGTATAGCTTTCTTTCTGTTAAGTAAGACAACTTCAGAATGATTGGGGAGGGAGTCCTGGCTGGGTGTATAGCACCAGGGAAAACACTTGGTAATGGAATGGGACTTAAAAGTATATGGAAGAAGAAAGCTCAGTTTAATTTCAAAAGACACCTCCTGAGTATCTGACACACACACAGTTGGCATGGGGATATAAGAAAGAATGATTTTATTGTAGGCTCAGGTGCCTAGAAAAGGTTTTGTGGAAGAGCTTACTGTGTGAAGGCTAGAGCAGGTACACCGTGCCATAACTAATGGGGCAGAGTAGAGAGAAGTCAGTTTGCATCCATCATGATCTTGCTTCCCTCCCAATGGCAATCAGAGTCCTCCCACTTAGGAGATCTGCTGACTTCGGCTCCTGCCAGGTAGTGGGGAGATGTTTTGTTCAATGTCCCTTTATCTCCCCTCTTCTCTCCTCCAAACTACCTGCCCTAGGAAGTTCTTCTCAATCATCTCTTCGCTGCATAAAGCTGCCAACACCGAGAAATTGACTGCCTGCTTGGAAGAAATGCAGAGGAAATATGGAAATCCACTATATCTAGTGGATTATTCAACCATACTCGCTACTCGCATTGGCCTTTCGTTGGTGGTTGAGTATTTCTAAGTCTTTCATGTGGGCTGATTCCGCCAGATGTCTGCTCTAGATGATTGCTCTGTAAAAGCATATAAAACAAAGAAATGATGGAAAAATCATGTCTAAGATGTTGCTACTCCAGATGAGGTCCAGATTCAGCAGCATTGTCAGTCCTGGGGAGTTGAAAATGCAGTCTCGTAGACAGACAGTACCACATGGCGGGAATCAAAAGCTTCACTTAATGAGATGCTCAGGTGAGTCATGTATGGGAAACCCTGACTTTAGACACAGTGGTTCTCAGTTGGGACTTAGATGACTTAGCCATCATGCAGAAGCTCTTCCTGACAAATTAATCAATCAAAATGTAATTATCAATTGCCTATCATGTATATTAAAGAGCTCTGGGGGTGTGCTGGGTTATGGATTAAGTTGCTAACCACATCAGCTGTTTAACCTCACCAGAAGCTCTTGGTGAGAAAAACAAGGCTTTCTGCTTCTTAAAGAGTTACGGTCTTGGGAATCCCTTAGGGTAGTTCTTCTACTTTGTCCGATGGGGACACTGTGAGCCAGAATCAAGTTGATGGCAGTGAGTTAGATATGGATCATCTGTCTAAGTCGCCCTGATGGCAGTGGTGAGTGTTAGACCGCTACGTGCAAGGTCAGTGCTCTAAACCCAACAACAGCTGCACGGGAGGAGGAGGAAGCCATCTGCTGCCTTGAAGATTTTTGTCTCGGAAATGACATGCAGGGTTGCTAAGATTCAGAATGGGGTCCGTGCAAGGAGCTTGGTTTTGTCCTATGTAAGGCACTGAGCTTCGGAACATCTTCGGACTGCCACTTAGTCAATTCCAATTCCAAGGGACCCTAGTGATAGGGCAGAACTGCCACTGCGGGCTTCTGAGACGGTGACTACCCACAGCTACAGAAGTAGAAAGCCTCGTCTTTCCCCAGTGGAACGGCTGCTGGTTTCAAACTGCTGGCCTTGTGCTTAGGGGAAGTACACATACTGTTAATTGCCAGCAGGGCTCTGAGTTGTTGTTGTTGTTTGTATGTTTTTCTGAAAAAGGGGGTTCCTAAACTTATTTGACTTACTGCCCTCTGGCTCATTCTAGTGCTTCCTTGACCCCCAAGGGATGGTATCATGCACTTTGGTTTCAAAACTCTAAGGGCCTGCAAAACAATGTAGGACAGACAGTCTTTGCCTTCAAGAAACTCGGGGTCTAGTGCAATGTTTTCCTAAGTGCGTGATAGGGCAGACCTGGAGCACAGACCAGGTCAATGAATGCCCCCCTGGGGAGTCACTGGAATGATCCAGGGGTCAGTAAACCAGATAAGTTTGGGAAACCTCTTTTTCAAGGAACAAAAACCAACTTAATCATTACCTCCCTGTCAAAACTGTTTAAGTATTTGTTTTTTTCCAACTCCTTGGATCATTTCAGCATCTGCTGCCTGGTGGGTAGGGTGTGTGTGGGGGGGGTTTCAGCCCATTTGGGGAAACTAGTGGACAGATAAAAGAAAAACATCTAACAATCTACTAAGGACCTATCAAGGTGCACAGACTAGGTCAATGGATGTTTACCTCAGCCAGGTGCTTAGGGATAGGGAAGTAGGCTTTCTGGCAAAGATTAAAGATGGGAAGAATATTTTGCTCCAAATGATAGAATTATAGTCTCTCCAGTGGATAAAGGAGCAAAAAAAGAAAGCTCCTTCTAAGGCAGGCAGCATACAACATTTCAGAGCAAAGCAATAAAACGCCTATGCCTCCCTTTACCCAGGGGCCAGAAAGCCAAGCATGCCATTAGACCAAGTCCAGGAGGTGACAGGGTGCTGTCAGATTCCTCGCTCCCTTGAGGCATGTCTGGTGACAGGGTGTTTGAAAGAAATATCGAGTCAGGCATTCTTGTAAATGGCAATGGTGTATCTGTCTCCGTACACAAGTGCAGGGCACCTCCAACTCTGGATGACACTCGTCATTTCCAGGTGGGGCCACAGCAAAGCTGAGAAAGGGAAAATGTCATAAGGATGCGCTTATCATCGGACTCTTGCTGCATGAATGCTATTGACTCTCTCCCACAGGGAACATCCTTGGACCCATGCTCTCTGCTCCAATTGTCCAGGTGTACAAAGGATCCCAGTTCAGAGTCCTGGAGTTGGACTTTGTAATAGTCCAGAAAGAGATATTCCAGTGTGTTCCCATTTGGCACCCTTGTCCTCTTTGAATATTAATAAAACTTACCTTAGAGCCCCTACCTTTCACTGGACTCATAATCTGATTATAGCACTTTAATTATTGTTCTTTATGATTTGTTGGGGTCACGTGGTGAATAGTGCACAATTAGAGGTAAGATGGCCTTTCTCGGGTCAATGCTCTCCACAGCTCTTGTAAATATGGCTGGTCTATTAGACTTTTGATTATTTGATTAGTGTTGGCATTCAGGAATCCCCCACGTAATTGAATCATGTCAAGTGCATTTACACTGTGCATGAATCCAAGGCTAGAATGTGATGAGTCCGCCCTAGGTTTAATTCGGGGTTATCTCATTGTTCTGTCCTAAAATACAGCTCCTCTCCTCTCACTAGAATCCATCTACTAAATTAGCGACTTCTGGCTGCCAGAGTTTATTGATAGTCTTAAGCCTCACTTCGCAAACTTCCAAAGGAGACCAGGCATCCTGCTGATAGCAGAGTCAGCCTCATCTATGAACGTCAAACTGCTGATAAATAGGAAGAAATCCCCTAATCTGTTTTAATGGATACAAATAGCATAAAGCACGAAGGCCAGAGAAATTGTCAGCATGGTTCTATGGGTGGAATTCAACACGTCTTCAAAAGAGAGTCTCTTGCGAGGAGAGAAATGATGGGAGGGGGCAAGTGGAAGAACTGCTTATTCATGCTTATGGAATAAGTCCTTTACAGTAAAGTTTCTCCTTGTTTTTGATAATTTCTGTCCAAGGCAGCATGGGCCTCCCTGGAAGGAGTTTTCGGAAAGTAGGGCAAATTGAGGGTGACACCAGAACAGACTGCAAGGGAGAGAAGCCAAGGCCACACACCTTAGACTTGAAGATTCTGAAACCAGAGAGCCTGGGCTTGGATCTGAGACTGTCCATTTGTTCTAGCACTGGAGGGATGATGGCAGTTTTGGGTTTCTTAAGCAAAAGTGCAAGGGAGCTTCAAAAAGTTGGTGGGAAAACGCAAGGGAATGTTCCTAGAATTTTCCCAGGCACATTTTGAGGACCCCTCATATGTGTGTCCCCTTTGCAGCCACAAGGTGAGTCGATTTACCTCTTTGTGACTTGATTTACTAATCTATGCTATTTTCTAATCTATGCTATGGAAACATCATGGCAGTTTTGTGATTATCAGAAAAGTAAAGATGATAGGGGGATCTAGATATATGCATATATATATATATCCCTTATTATCTGAAAAATACAGCTGCTCTTACCTCCCTAGAACCCACCTACTAAATTAGGGACTTCTACCTGCAAAAACTTATCAATGGCATCTTGAGTCTCACATTAAAATCCTCCAAAAGAGACCAGGGATGCTGCTGATAAAAAGAGTCAGCTTCAACAATGAATACATATACACACATATATACACATAATATATACATACACAAAATGTGTGTATATTAATCTAAATGAATATATGTATATGTCCATAGATCATCTCAAAACATGCCTGGCACATATAATGCAAGAATAATGTTCAGCCTTACTATTGATGCTTTCTTATTACTTCATTATTGTTAAGACCCCTCTGTCAGGTGGGTCGTTTTTACTTGACTGCTAATTCAAGACTGTGGTTCACACTGACCCAAGGGTACTGTGATGTCATAAAAACAAATCAGTCACTGACACTACTACTCCTCACTGCCCTTGAGTTGATTCTGATTCATAACAATCCTGTAGGACAGAGCTGAAATGCCCCTGTGGGTTTCTGAGAGCATGGCCATTTATAGAAATAAAAAGCATCGTCTTTTTCTTGTGGAATGAAGGCTGGTGGTTTCAAACTGTTCACTTTGAGGCTAGCTGTCCAGCACATGACCCACTACACCAAATCGATGGCTAATCTCTTGGAACACAACCTTATTATTATCATATTTTGCTTTTCTCATAGTGTTAAGAACTGATTGCCATGAGTTAGCAATTTGAAGGGAGAAGTAACACTGCCCAGATTGTGTGGGCAAGACCCAGAGGAGGGAATGCCTGAGTTGAGATTTTAGGAATGAGAAGTTGGCCAGGTGTAGACAGAGTTGGAAAACAATAGCATGTGCAAAGACCCAGAGGCAGGGGAGAAAATGACCCTGCTAGGGAGGAATGCAAGTAATTCAACCCTTGAAATGGCAGTGGTAGAGATAATAGTGATCAGGGAAGTGGCATTCTGGGAACATAGAAAATGTTGTGAATGTTCTTAAGTCAGACCAGGGACATTGGCTCATCCTGAGAAGAGTGGGAAGTAGCCGAAGGATTTCTAGCTTGAAAACAGGGTCCATCACTAAACTTCAAAGTCAGTGGCTATCCCTAAGCACCGCTGGGTTCTAGGATTTATAGAAATAGCTTAGGACTACAATTGGGGTATGATTTGTTGGAAAATATGCTGTGGACATACCTTACCTTATGTTTATACAGTTCAGATGAAAATATCAGGAAGAATATGCTTGAAACAATAAAATATATTCATTTTTCGCTAATGCCAAAAATGAGTCTGATTTGGAGAGTAGAAAAGAATGAGAAATCCCCCAATGTGAAGACATATAGACCCTATAATCCGATGGGTTTTAACCTAGTAGGTTCAAAGCAAGAAGACTCCCTTGAGCTAGAAGAAATATAGTTGCTATTTGACAGGTGAGTAAGCAGTGTGGCAATGAAAGGAAGAAAACTAGGGATTAGTCTAAACTCAGGGGAGGCACATAATTTCCAGAGCTGACAGGCCGTCAAAGGCAATCCAGGAAGACGGATGAGCCAAGTGCAGTAAATCGTAGTGTAATCCTCATGCCAAGGGCTGCTTTGACATGAAGGGGTGGTGTAGAGTCTGGGAATTTCTCACATTTCCTTTGGCTAGGGTCTCCATCCAGAAACCTCACTAAGGACACTCCTACTTGCTCCCAGAGAGGTGAAGGAGGAAGGGATGGAGGAGAGAGATTAGAAGGGAACTCCAGGCTCCATTCTCCCAAGTCAGCAAGAAGCATCTCTGGTTGGACTTTACTTGAAGAAAGGGCTCTGGCTTTCATGGAACATTTAAAGGACAGTTTTCCATAAAACTCAGTTCACCAAAGGGCTTGCATGATGTGCTGACAATAGACCCTTTGTTCCTTAGATACTTCATCCGTGATCTTACTCTCCCATAGGGCCCTTCTTCCCTCCGGTCCAGCCAAAGGAGTTCTCACAGGGTAGTGGGTGACACACCGAGCCGATAACCACAAAGTCAGCATTCCAACCCCTTGCTACTTTATTGGAGAAAGAGACTTTCTGCCACCAAAGAGACAGTTTCACCCTGTCCGACAGGGTCACTCTCAGTCAGAATCGGCATGGTGAGAATAGATTTGGTATGGTTTGGAATAGTTCATCCAGTTGGGCAGCGATTGCCTTGCCAATGTCTCTGAATTTCTTGGATCTGGCAGTACATTGCTCTGACAAGATGGGAGGTGCTTTTATCCCTCAGATGTCAAGCTCTTTCTAAAATCCATCATTTTATCACTTAGGACCACTGAGCATGGGCTGCTGATCAAAAGGTTGGTAATTCAAACTCAGAAGCTACTCCTGTAGGGAAAGGTGAAGATTTTTGCTCCTGTAAATATTTACAGCCTCTAGATAGACCAAAGGTACAGATCAGAACTGGACACACAGGGAATCCAGAACAGATAAACCCTCAGAACCAATAATGAGAGTAACCATAACAGGAGGGTAGCAGGAAGGTGGGGTAGAAAGGAGGAACCAATCACAAGGATCTACATGTAGCCCCCTCCCTAGGGGACAGGCAGCAGAACAGTGGGTGAAGGGAGTTGTGGCACAGTATAAAACATGTCAAAATAATGATAATTTATAAACTATCTAGGGTTCTTGAGGGGAGTGGGAAGGAGGGGAAAAATGAGGAGCTGATACCAAGGGCTCAAGTAGAAAATGTTTTGAGAATGATGATGGCCACAAATGTACCATTGTGCTTGACACTATGAAGTGCTGTAAGAGTTGTACAAGCCCCCAATAAAATGATTTAAAAAATATTTAACCTAAAAAATAAACGATTTGCAACCTCAGAAATCCAAATGGGCAGTTCTATTCTGTCCTGTAGGATTGATGTGACTGGAAGTAGATTCAACAGCATTGAGGTTATTGCAATAGAATCCATCTTTCTCTGTCTGTTTACGGCATCAGCACTTATAATGATTGCGTGATTGAGAACAAGACCATCACACGTGGCACTAAAAGTCAAACAATGGGAGGCAGTGGTGCTCGTTCCGATTGGTAGTTGTCGTCCAGCTCACTCCAACTCACAGTGACCCCATGTGTGCAGAGGAGAACAATTTTCAAGGCTCGCACCTCTGGGAGCCCCAATCTGTCTCCTCTGGAGCCTCCAGGTGGATTTGAGCTACTGACCTTTTAGCTCACAGTCCAACCTTAAGTCATATGCCCCACCGACTAACTCCTTGAAAGGCAGTGTGGCTACATGCAAATCAGTGACTGTGGAGTCACCTCTGGTGTTTGGGGACCTGTGTATCTCAGAGCAGAACTGGGCTCCACTGCTTCTCAGTGGAGGGTTTTCCAGGAGTAGATAATCACCCCTCTCTCCCCCGGGTCTTCAGGGTGGAATCAGCCATCTATGCTCTCAATTCCCCCATGAGGGCTTCATGTGAAATGTGTCAGTTTTTCTCTTGAATGCCTCTTCTAGACGGTTGGTGGAAATGTCCTGGAGTCTGAAGTCAAAAGATAAAGGTGCAAATCTTGTCCCCCTCTTACAAAACAACATCCAAACAAACAAAACACATGGCCTTAAATTGATTCAGACTCATCGAAAAACCCCATCCCCACCTCTGGACAGAGTTGAAGTGCCCCACAAGGTTGTCATCTAACTTTTCAGCACTTTGATTCCCTTTGAACACTGCAGCAGTTCCTGTAAAACACACAGATATTGAGGAAACTTATAATATGCAACGGTTCGTTGCTTTCCACCAGGCCACCCTTCCCATGGTTCTGAGCTTTGAAGAGAGATGGCATTGTTCAAGCAGATGATGAGATCGATTATTGTATATTTTATATTATGAAAAAAAATGAGTGCCTGCCCGAAATCAGATATCGTGGTTGTCTGGGTTCTAGTTGAGATGAGCCAGACTAGGTGACAAAGGTTTGGGTCAAAGTTGTGGGGGGAAAAAAGAATAGTTAAAATGGGAAAGATGAAATCCAGAAAGTTAATTTTTTTTTCCAGGTCATGGGAAATGACTGCCATCCATCCATTTTAATGGTTGAATTCTGTGGCTCTTCTGAGCACCATTGAATTGTGTTATCAAGGCTTGCCAGGAAGGGGGAGGTAATTAGAAAAAGAATAGAACTTTCCAATCCCATTAATGTAGGTGCTTCTACGAGAAATAACTCTGCTGACCTGTTCTGAAAAGTTCTCTGGGACAGAGCATAAAACCTGGAGGCCAGGTCTCATTTTCCAGGGAACTCCAAGATTATTTTATATTAATGTGGTCATGCCTTAAATCATAGACGTCCCATATCTGTTCCAGCAGCCACACAGATCTATTTGCTATACATTCTGAAGAGTAGTTTAAACAATTAAGAGGAAAAGAGGCCAGAGAAGGCATTGTATGGGATGCAGCTTCCCTGTGGCTTCATGAACCCAAAAGTCCCTGTCTGTGTGCTTCAGACACTGCTTTTAATTAATGTTATAGCAAATTACTTAAGTTTATTGCCTTCTGTTCTGGTGGGATAATGGGTGCTTGTCTTTGCCTAAGGAGGCTTGGTAGAATTGCAGGGTAAGCATTGGGCTGCAGAGCACCAGGTTGGAAGTTGCAGTCTACCGGCCCCTCCCCCAAGAAAAACAAAGTCTTGAAAATCCTATGTGGGGTCACTATGAGTCAGCCCCAACTTGATGCCGATGGGTTTGTCTTGAATTCAGGGACTTTTTTATTCATCCCCATTAGTCACTATGTTTCTTTGGAACTTATCAGGATTTTCCTCTCCCTAACTTTGGAGACATATTCATGTATACTTATATAATTCTTCCATAGCTTGATATCTTACCCTTCACTTGGGGATTTATGTTCAAATATGACATAAATTCAGGGTGAAACTATATTTTCTCCTCCAATCAACGGATGGCATCTTATTGATGATGAAGTACCACTTTTAAATTGTACCTTTTCTCCCCACTAAGTGGGGAGACCCCCCAGTGGTGTTGTGAAGTATACATTGGGATGCTATTCTCAAGGTTAGCAGTTCAAAACCCCAGCCGCTGCTCCACCAGAGAAAGATGAGGCTTCCTACTTCTGTAAGGCTGTATAGTTTTGGAAATTCACAGAGGAAATTTCACTCTGGTCTGTAGAGCCACGGTGAGTTTGAGCAGTGCGCTGGGACCTTGGATACTGGATACCTTTTTACTTTTTGCTTTTGGAAAACACATTAAGGAAGAACTGAGGGCAGTTATGTATACCATACGACAGATGTGAGACAGAAGGACAGGTCTCAATGCAGAAAGCGAGAGGTACGAGGACGCAGGATGATTGCTTGTTTTTGAGCCATCATTATTTTTCATTTGGGCTTTCATTTTCTCTTTGTTTTGATGCACTATCACTGAAAAACTCGGCAGAGAGCAAGCACCCAGTATAAGCTCCCTGCCTATTTGACTGATCGAAAGTGCTTTCGCCTTTGTCTCCAGGTGCTAATTAAAATATCTTTTAAGTTTATTTTTGAAGAGGCATGAATGGTTCTTTGAGGTCATTCAACCTCAAAATAATGAGGGAACAAAGATTTGTACCCAATTCTGTCTGATATCAAAGCAACTTCCGCTCTGAAATCCCAACAGCATCTTTCTGAATAATGTTAAAATGGCTCATCAGTGAAACTTTGGTAGAATCAGATTATCATGATTTTCTTAGTAGGAACTGCTCTATGGGGTTGAAATGGACAGTTAACTTTATTCAACCCCCATTTCTCAGCTTTTGTGGTATATATTAAAGGAAGAAGGAATAGAAACTGAATGCAGATACCCCCCCCCAAATCAGTTTATTGGCTTACTACATACTTATGCTAAAATAAATAGAACATCCAGTCTTTCAGGGGAAAAGTTCTCAATAACAAGAGATAGGAAAAATCCTATTGTTCAAACTACATGCTACTTAAGTAAATGGAGCACTTGACTCTGAAGCAAAGTTATTTCTACAACAACCAAAAAGGCAAAGCGAAGTACCTTGCCCATAGTTGGATAAGAGTGAAGACAAACCAGTAAAGTTGATCATTAATATAAATAGTGGAGACATTATCAATTATAGGAACAAATGTCACATACACTAGGACATTCACCTGCTGCTTTAGAGATATGTGAATGCCAAATTCTTTGGTAGGATGGTCTCCTTTGACAACATCTCACCTAAATCACTGAGTCACAAAACACTGAGAGTTCAGGTAGTAGAAAGAAATAGAATGAGGGAACTGTTTACAGGTAAGAAAAACCGAGTGAGACTTACAGTTGGCAAAATAGCCATAGTACAGATGTGATGAGGAAAAGAATAAGGAAATGAGCTACCCATCATAGGTATGTTCCGAGATGTGTGCTTGGAAGAGTGAACTAGAGAAGGTTAAACTAAGTAGGTAATATTGGTCTCAAGCCTTCAAAGATGAAAAATTTTATTAGGAAGAAACAGTAGGGAAAGATGTTCTGCAAGGGAACAGCAAGTGATCTAAAATCAGTGGCAAGGAGAGTGTGAGGGGCATGGAAGAGATTGATCAAGGGTAATGTAACCGAGAGAAATTACTGAAACCCAAAAGAAGCCTGGGCATGAGGACAAGAGGAAAGCAAAAGAAAATAGAGGAAAGAATTAGGAGACAAAAGCCATATATAGAAGTCTAAAGATAGGCATGTACATAGGTAAACATACTTATATATGATGATGGGAAATAGATCTATATGTATCCATTTATAAATTTAATACTAAGGCAGCAGTTGTACATTGAGCCTCCACTTAAGTACTTCCTCAATGCAAGAACACTTAAATTGCCATTCCATGATGCTCACCTTCCCAGCACGATTACTAAAGACAAATGTGTGAATAAGCAAATGTGGTGAAGAAAGCTGATGGTGCCCAGCTATCAAATGATATCGCATCTGGGGTCTTAAAGGCAAGAAGGTAAACAAGCAGCCATCTAGCTAAGAAGCAACAAAGCCCACAAGCAAGAAGCACTTGTGTGATCATGAGGTGTCAACGGTATCAGGTATCAAAGTACTAAAAATTATATCATTCTAAATGAGGGGGGAATCCAGACTGGGGACCCAAAGCCCATCTGTAGGTTGTGGGGAGGAGACTAACCAATCAGGGCGCAGTGTATCAATGATGAAACATATAACTTTCCTCGATTTCTTCTGCCCCATTATCATGATTCCAATTCTACTGTACAAATACAACTAAACCAGAGGATGTCCATTGGTACAGATCGGAAGTGAAAACCTAGGGAATCCAGGACAGATGATCCCTTCAGGACCAGTGGTGAGGATAGCAATACCAGGAGGTTAGAGGGAAGGTGGGGTAGAAAGGGGAAAACAATTATAGGGATCTACATATAACTTCTTCCCTGCGGTACGGACAACAGGGAAGTGGGTAAAGGGAGAAAATAATAATAATTTATAAATTATTGAAAGTTCATGGGGTGGGGGGAGGGGGCGGAAATGACCTGATACCAAGGGATTAAGTAGAAAGCAAATGTTTTGAGAATGATGAGGGCAACAAATGTACAAATGTGCTTGACATGCAATGAATAGATGGATGGATTGTGATAAGAGTTGTCTGATCCCCCAATAAAATGATTTTTAAAAGAAAGAAAGTGGTTCAAAGGCAAAGGCAAGTAAATATATGTATATTGAGATGTTCAGGGTGCAAGTGGACGGAAGAAGCAAGAAGGCATGCAGTGGAAGTACAAGGGATAGAAATCCAACTTCAACTTATGAAAGCAAAGAAGTCATCGAAAGGATGCTGGTTTAGTTATTTCATGGACTGCTGACACAGCAACATTCAAATTGTTTGGTGCTGTTGAGTCTGTTCTAAATTCTAACAACCCCAGGTACACCAGAATAAAACACTGCCTGGCCCTGCACGGCCCCCACAATTGTTCTTGTGTTTAAGTCCATTGTGTCAATCCATCTTGTCAAGGATCTTAGTCATTTTTACTGACCAACTGCTTTACTAAGCATGATGTTCTTGTGTAGTCTATAGGGTCATCCAGACTTCTGAAACATATCCTTCAACAGGATGGACACTGAATTCTCCTTTCTCTGGTTAGTCTGGGTACACCAGAGAAACAATTCATAAAGACTCATTTGTGAATAAGAAAGAAGTTTATATACAGTTAAATAGTGAGCAGATAATATTGAGGAAACATCCCAGTTCAGATCAAGTCCATAAGTCTCATATTAGCCCATATGTCTGAAAACAATCTATGAAATCCTCTTCAGACTCATGAAACTCACGCAATGATGCCAAATGCAGGAGATCACAGGCAAGTGGACTGGAAGTTTTCCGGGTCTAGTGACATTGTAAGCAATCTCAATGCTGTCAGGGATCTTCACATTTTTTTCTCCAGTACCCAGGGTTACATAAGAGTAGGTCCATGTGGCTTCTTCTCAGGGATGTCCTGCAGGGTGTCAGCCTTGTCCATAGAGAATCTCTAAAGGAGTGAACACACACGCACACACACACACACACACACAGAGAGAGAGAGAGAGAGAGAGAGAGAGAGAGAGAGTGTCTCCTACCTTCAATGAGGAAAATCTTTGAGTTCCCAGAATTCTCAGAAGGCCATGTCCACACATAGGCCTTATTGGCTAAGATCCGATTGACAAACTAGACTCCATCCATTCACTCTTAAATCCTATCAAGTCCCAAACTGAGACCAGATTATGTAACTACCACAAGTACATTATGGTTAGAAGGGACTTACCAGAAACAGCCCATGTGGAGACACTGCACGTGGATAGTGCCTTCTGCAAACTGGGTGTTCACAATTCAGGCTCTGAGACTGCTCCCTCCTTTGAATTTGGATTTTATTAGTATTTATAATAATATTATTTATAATAATAAACCAGTATGGTCCATCTGTGTGGACTCAGTTGATGCCTCACTTAGATGACTGCTTATTATGACAAGTCTTTAAGATTCCAAGTGCTATTCTTTCTGATACCATCTCATTTCTCCCCTGCATTTATGACAGCACCAATATATTGAGTGATCACTTCCGGATGGCAAGAACCAAGCATGGTCACATTGTAAAAACTAATAGCTCTTACACTTGTGCTTTTATTAAATATAAGTCCAAGAAGAAGAAATAAAGGGTGCTAAAGAGAGATGTTTACAGGTTTCTACTTCATATTTCTCTATTGGGAAATCTAGACTTAGAAAAAGTTGTAAATGTATAATTTACTTTCCAATTGTTAACTTACACATCTCCATTCATTCTTCCTTTCTTTAACAGCCTCTCATCTTCGTCTTCTGGACATTACCTGTCCAGTGGCTCCTTCTCTCTTTCACCTCTTTAAGTATTTTCCATGCACAAAATGCACTCTTTTGATGAAAAAAATCAATCAGACCAAGTATGTAACCCTCTTTGTTTTTTTAAGCAGTGTTCATTCAGATACTTAAGTTTTTAATCTGCACAAGTGAAAGTTCCATATACTGTGGTCCAGTAAGCTTTCTTACACGTGTACTTTACCTTTTCTCACTAATATTTTTCATTCTGGACCATTGTATAAGTTTATTATAAATGTAGCAGCATTATTAGAATGTTCTCTGCCAGTTACCTATTTTCTTTCACAAGAAAATTTTAATGCTGCTTTATAGTAGAGCAGGGCTCTATCTTGACCTTAAATGAATAGATTTGGATTTATATTTAATAAAAGCACATGTATAAGAGCAATTAGTTCTTACAATATGGCCCTGCTTGACCCTTGCCATCAGAAAGTGATCACTCAATATATAGGTGGTATCATAAAATGTGGTGGAGAAATCAGATGGTGTCTGGCATTCAGAAAGAATAGTGCTTGGAATCTTAAAAGACTTGTCTTATGATAGTCATCTAAGTGAGGCATCAACTGAGTCCACACAGTTGGAGCATACCAGCTTATGTGATCCAACATGGTAAATAATAATAAAATCCAAATCCAAAGGAGGGAGTAGTGTCAGAGCCTGAGTCCTGAACACCCTGTTTGCAGAAGGCAATATCCATGTGCAGTGTCTCCACATGAATTGAGCTTCTGGTAAACCCCTTCCAAGCATAATCAAGAAATGGGGATGCTATCAGATAGTATCATGAAGTCAATTATGGCAGGTGTAGTTAGTTTAAAATGAAATATCATTTGATCTCCCTTTTGATCCATTTAGAAGTTGTTTCCCTTTTTAATATGTTGTGCTGTCTTTTTGATTGACACTTTTCTGTGTTTTGTTTAGTCACTGGTTTTGGATTTTTTCCCTCCTTATTTGTTTGCTCCATGTTTGTGTTTTGTATGGTTTTCTGTATATGAAATGGAGGATAAGTAGATCTATTGAGGCAATAACTGAATTGATAACTGCCTAGAACCCTGGAAAGGGAAGATGGGGGGGAAATAAGGCACTATCAGTAATGAATATGAGAAGAAAACACTCAGAAGTCGATTATGGTGATGATTTCACACATCTTAATATGTTTGAATGATCAAATTATGTGACGTGAAAAAATAGAAATAATATCCTAAATATGTTGTGTATTCCGCATGTAACAAGCAGTATACCTGTGTTACTAGACCATACAAAATAACTTAGTGAGTAGTTTCCAGTTTTAATTCTGAATTTATCAATAGAAATATCAAAGCTAAGAATAAGTAAGCAAATCAGCATCTTTTTTCAAAGTGACACAAGTATCAAATGGTTTAACTGGGATATAAATTTAGGGTATTTGATTTTAAAATTCTTATAGATAGTCCCTAGACTGTCTGTAATTAAGGACACTCTCCCTGTCTTAAAAGAGATTGTTACTAGTGAAATGGAAAAATCCAGAGTAAAATGTACCATGACATAATAAAAAGTTATCAAACAAGATGACCAATATCACATACAAATAAAGTTTTGCTAAAAATAATTCAAAAACAGTTGAACCAGTGCATTGACAGGGAGCTACTCAAAATTCAAAGAGGGTTCAGAAGAGATTTGGGCATGAAATGATATCTTTGTTGATGTCAGGTCACCTTTGGCTGAAAGCACAAAATACCAGAAAGATGCTTACTTGTGTTTTTATTAACTATGTAAAGACTATGTGGATCACAACAAACTATGGTTAATACTAGGAGAATAAGAATTTCAGAATACTTCATTGTGCTCATACTGAACCTCTCCATCAGGCTGTTCACACTTTTTCAGCATGCGAGCTACTTATAAAATGATCTACCGACTACAGAAATGGAAGGCATGTTTTTGTATTTATTTATTACATATTCATAAATACATTGAGAAGTCTATATGTTCAATGTATGTTTATGTACCTTGCATAACCACATGAGTTCATATTGCACAGCACAACACAATTCACTATGTACATTCTTTGTCATCACCTGAGTTGACTCTGATAACTGGCCCTGAATGAAATGAGTCAAGGATGCAGAGTGCGTACAGTAGCTCTTGACAGCCAATCTCAAATACACTTCCAAATGATCATCAGGCATGGTGGAACGGTACTTGAATTTAATGATCTTAATGTGGGAAAAGGCTGACTTACATAAGTAAGTAGAGCTGAATAATGCAGTCAAGGAGGTAGCACATTTTCTCATGTGTGGGTACTTTCCCTCTGCGAGTAGGTTCCTGAACCTTTCATGTACTCTGGACTTCAGGTGAATGTCAGCCTCTAGTGTCAAAATTTCCCATTCCTTATGAAAGTGGTACGTTTTTGTCTTCTTCCTTTGCCCAGCTCCCCCACTCATTTTAATACCTTCTCTTAAGCTTAAGAGAAAAAGACCCATGGGCTAAATATTGGCCATAACTTAGCTTGTCAGTTTTGCTGCACTTAATGCAGTTGTGTGTGCATGTGTTTCACCTGAGATTGCATCTGATTGGCTGCGCTGTATAAGAATTAAGAGACTGATGATAGGTTTACATTTATATTTTTAATGCCATGTGATCTACCCACACTACACTTGCGATCAACTAGTAGATTGTGATTGACATGTTGAGCATATCTGCTCTACATGGATCAAGAGGCAACTGTTTGAACAGAACAAAAGAATACTTCATGGTTTAAAATCAGGAAAGGTGTGCATCAGGATGGTATCCTCTCAACACATTTACTCAATCTGTAGGCCAAGCAAATAATCAGAAGAGATGGACTATATGAAAAAAAGGTTGCAACATCAGTCTTGGAGGAAGGATTACTAACAACTCAGGGTATGCAAATGACACAACCTTGCTTGCTGAAACCAAGAGAAGTGGAAGAACTTGCTGATGAGAATCAAGGACTTTAGCCTTCGAGATGAGTTTACAACTCAATGAAAGGAAAGCCCAAATTCTCACAATTAGACAAATAAACAATAGCCTGAGAAACAGAGAAAGGATTAAAGTGGTTGAGGATTCATCTAGTTTGCAGCTACAGTCAGTGCTCAGGAAACAGCTTGCAAGAAACCAAACCATGTATTGCATTGAGTAAATCTTCTGCACAGACCTCTTTAAGGGATTAGAGAGCAAGCACATATATATCA
Organism: Nesogale talazaci; assembly: GCA_004026705.1. Lineage (NCBI taxonomy): Eukaryota > Metazoa > Chordata > Mammalia > Afrosoricida > Tenrecidae > Nesogale > Nesogale talazaci. The sequence continues at coordinate 47,011 of PVJH01015230.1, forward strand.
TTCTCAGAATTAGACCCAAACCATTGTATTTTCCATACACATATAATACATATAATAGTTGGACAATGAATAAGGAAGACCTCAGAAAAATGGATGCACTTGAAATCTAATGTTGGCAAAGACTAACAAAATTAGTGTGGGCTTCCAGAGACCAACAAATGTTTTAAAAACAAGGAGAGACTTCAACTTACTTACATTGTCTAATTATCAGAAAGACCAGTCTCTGGAAAGGCACATTATTCTTGGTAAAGTTGGGAGGGAGGGAAAACATGGGAAGCTGGTACCAGGGTCCAACGTGAAGGAGGAGTATGATGGCAACAAATGTGTGAATGTGGTCTGCATATAATTGATGTATGCATTAATCATGACAGGAGTGTAATGAGCCCCCAATAAAATGATTTATTTTAAAAAAGAAGGAAAAAAGATGAAGACCCTCAGTGAAGCATATTTATACTGTGACTGCAGCATAACAATTATGAGTGACTGAGCCCTGGTGGCGCAGTGGTTGTGTGCGGGACTGCAGCCCACAAGGTTGGCAGGTCAAATCCAGCAGCAACTTTCCGAGAGCAAGGCTGGGCTTCCTACTCCCAGTAGGGCAGTGATGCCACAAAAAACTAAATAAATAAATAACAATTATGAGGACCACACATAACTATGTTCTCTTTCATTCTGACATTAGTCAGAATTAGTCTCATGGGCAACAGTAACTAAAAGAAAAACTAGGGAAAGCACTGTATCTGATCTTTGAGAGGAGCTTCTCGGAGGAATAATCAAAAGTGAATCCTGGAGAGGGCTCTAGTTGAGCAGGCGAGTAAAGGTGGGCACCCTTCCTATTGAAAGCAACAACAATGTCAACACACTGAGGGAGGGGGTAGTGGGGTGCTATTCAGCAGAGCAGTGCATAGAATGAGAAGAAGATTAATGTTGAAAGATGTAGCTTAGGATCACTCAAGAAGGATCTTACATATTATACTAAAGACACAGGATGTTGGCACAGGCACCAGCTAGCCTCTGAAGAAGTTGAAGCTTGGGTCAAAGTCTTGTTTTGGAATACTCCTTCCCAGATCTAGATTAGTTAAGACACATGTTCTACAGCTTAAACTAAGAAATTTGAAGGCAGATGTTTACAGACTCTAGTCACTCTTTGTAGATTATATGAATGAATAAATGCCTATCATGCTTAGTGACTGACCAAAATGTTCAAGGCTACCGAGGGGCACTCGTCAATCTAGCCTACTACTGAAAATGGGTCATTGAAAATCCACTATGGGCCTATTTTTCTAGGAAACATGGAAGTGTAGGGTCTGAGGCAGAAGAGGGGAGATGCTGGATTCTTTTACCTCATTTTATGAAGTTCTGATGACTTTGAGAAATCCACACAAGCCAACATGTATGCATTCAATAATACTCGACAGCCAGGTAACATTTGACCAGGTGGACTATTACAATAGTCTGTGTCATTTTCCGCTGATTCCCTCACTGCAAGGCTAGCCCGTTGGTGTTCCCTGTAAGACTACTGTGCTTTATTTAGTTCCATACCTTTGCTCAGCAGCATTCACCCATTTGGCCAGCTTCAACCAGCAAACCAGACACCTGTGACCCTCAGTTGAACCAATGAGCAAACAATATCCAGGCAGAGGACTAGACCCTGAGTTACTGGCTTCCCAATGCATGTGAATCATCCTATAGTAAGTAGTGATGTCTTCCTAGAAGTTGTGACCTTAGGCTCTACTTTTAAACACTTTATATGCATGTATGTGCACTGAGTTACTGTAGGTAGCTCCACCAAATAAATCCAATTCTCAGAATATTCTGCCTCTGCTCAGGAATAAACCTAATGTTCTGCCCAAAGAAAGTTCCTTTTAAACCTATTTTTCCCCTTGATCAGAGAGACAGTGGCCTACATTGTTGTAGGCCCCAGTCACATCTTCACTTGCAATATACTTCTCTCTTGAATAGATATGTTCACTTGTGCAGTAAGTATGGTCTCCTGTCTTGTTATTCTTAACTGGTCAAGGGAAAGAACCCATCTGTAGGGCATTTCTACAACAGGTCGACTTGAGTAGAATTGACTCCATTGCAGTCAATGAGAGGGAATGCATTATCTAGGCAAAAAATAAGGATATCTAAACAAAAGCCATTCTCGAGACCCTTTAGAAGAGAGTAGAAGCCCCAGCAATGTATCAGATTATCAATGCAAGGCCAGCAGTTGGAAAACCCCAGTCCCTCAAAGGAAGAAAGATGAGGCTTTCTACTCCCATAAAGATTTATAGCCTCGAAAACCCAAAGGGCAGTTATAAGCTGTCCTACAGGTTTGCTATGTAGTTTGGCTTATAGAACAGAATAGAACTTCTCCAGAGACTAAAAACAACAGGAGTAAAGAGGTTCATCTTTCTCTCTCAAAGCAGCTGCCAGGGGTGGCTGGAAGGAGCAGTCGGGGCTTATGCTGCTGATCTTGCACGAACACTTAACACACTGCGTCAGAATTCTACGGACAGTCAAATTTAAGAAGTCTGCCCTGTCTATCAATTCATCTGCTCTGTTTTCTCGATCTCTTTCTCTCTTTACTCTTAACTCTGTCAAACCCTTTGCAGGATAACATAATGATTACCATCCAGGATCAACATGTCTATTTGCATAGTATGTTAAATATATAGCATATGGCTGATAGAATTGATTATCATTATGTGTAACAGTTCTATGAAAGTGGGTCAAGGAGATGCACAATCACTTACCTGGGCAGCCCTTCAGTGTGAACTATATGGACAATTCATCATTTTCAGCCATTCTCACTTTTGAAGAAGGCTGCAATAAACGGCTTCAGGCTAAGCCATGTCCTTGAGAAAGATGACTTCCTCTTCTTTATTGTCTGTTTCGCCTAATGTTTGTAGGTATCGGTGCCTAGGGGAAAATTGTTGAAGTAAAGTTGATGTAAACATATATTTTATGCCGTGGCCATGAAAAAAGTGATGGTTTCTGAATGGCTAGGGAACTATCCCTGAAACAGGGACCAATTTTTCAACACAATTTTTTTATTCTATGATAAGAAAATTTGTTTTAAAACTGTATCCATATTGTCTACATCTGGAGAACTATCTGCTTCTAGAGGTTGCTCAATATACATTTGTTGAATGGATGAGTGAGGTAAATCAAATTCCTACCAATCAACTAAGACAGTAGCCCGTACAGTGTGCACTTACTTGTGTTCAGTACCTTAGTAGAGAGAGAGATTACTTGTAAACCCCACTCACTGCAGGGAGACTGAGAATGGGAAGAGATTTGATAAATATGGGTGACATACCTACAGGAAGAGTGATTTAAAAAAAGTAGATTGAGGGCCAAGAAACAATAGTTTAATGCCTAGTCTGGTAAAATGGTTACACCTTGGACCACTAACTATAAAACCAGTAATGCAAACCTATAAGATGGATCAAAGTTTCTGTTACCATTAAAGTTTATGGTCTGAGAAATCCAGGATAGGGTTGACAGCATTGACTTGATTTGCTTGTTAGTTTTCCACTCATCAAGAATCTTAAGCAAATAATTCTCTTCATCTGCATGATTAGAACAATTGTCAATATCATCTGTGTGATTTATTTCTTTTTATTTATATAATAGGTTTACTGGCATATAATTCACACATCATATACTTCAGCAGTTCAATCACATCAAGAAGAGTTATACAAGCTACATCACAATCAATCCCCAAAACATGGACTTCAACTCTGAGTGTTTTAAGATGTAGACTTTAGAGACAAACAGACTTCGTTCTGAGCTTTTCCACTCAGTTGTAAAAGATTTATTTTTTCTAGCCTTTGTTCCCTCACATTAGGATTCAGCAAGAAACCTACTTCATAGAGTTGTTATGAAGATTGAATGAATAAGGAAAAAAATCCTTGGCACATTATGACATCTCAAAATAACCTATCTATAGTAATTATGATTCATTTTTATAGTAAAGAAGATTAATATTAATTTGGTCTGATCTGGAATCTCATCATCTATCAAATTACACCTTCCCTATCTCTATGGTATAATGTCATCTGTGTAGCTGAACGGAGGAAATCCATTCCGACGAAATCACTTTCCTTGCTGACTCACCATTTCCTACCTCCCTGCTGCTCAAGGTGCAATCCGTGGAGCAGCGTCAGAAACACCTGGGAACATCCGAGAAATGTTGGCGCTCTGTTCCCATTCCAGACCCACTGAGTCTTATTTGCATTGTAACCAAGTGTACCAGGGACATTTGGCACATTGGTGTTGAGAAGTGCCCAGATAACTAACCATCTTTCCCCTCATAACTTTCAACTATGCTTTTTGCTGTGGGCAGTGATCAGTTGAGCCTGGCAGACAAATCGTGATTGTCCTTAAGCAACTTTTGTGCTTCTCTGGGAAACTAAGCAGTGAATGCTTGTTCCCTGATGATACTCTGAAATTAGTGTGGCTGCGTCACATGCACCTGACTAGCCACTTCCATCTCGCAAGAGAAAGGCTGCTAAGTGATTCCTGGGAATTTCTTTTTTCCCTTCACACTCATATGCCTTGCTTTCTAACTTGGAAAGCAAAGGAAAAGATAAAGTACCTGGATTTATGGTTTACATTGACTGTCCATATGAAAAGAGAGAGGGGAAAAGGGCAGACTTAAAAATATTGTTGAGAAACTGAGGGGCCCCAGGAAGCAGGTCTTTTTGTTAAAAGAATAGCACAATCTCCTTGTTAAGTCCCTATCAATTCAATAGGCTATTGCCAGAAACCCAATCCATCCTAAAATATTGCATTGATAGTTTTCCATTTTTCTCATCCATCCCACAATGGCTCTTTACTCTCAGAAAGTGTGAGGACTTCCAGGGGATTTGCTTCAGGTATATTACATGTATCAATGTGTCTAAAATTAAAACACTTGAATATATATATTAATCCACTTTAAATAATGATAGCAAAACCTTCATGTGTTAGCATAAAACCTTCTACTTGTATATACAAATTTCATCTCTTTATAATTATAAATTTTGTTACCATCAACTACATTTCCCCAGATTTAAACAAAAGTTATGATCAAAATGCCATTGTTTTACTTTTTTTCTTCTTCTTACTTTTTTTTTACAAAACTCTGTAGTGCCAGACTCGAAAATAGCTGGGGATTTATATCTGCTTCAGAGATATGTCGCAAGCTGTTGTTTTACTTGGCGTGTATGTATGAAGAGAATTCAGCCCCATGCTGATAGGTAGTTGGAAAACGGAGAAGCATTTTAATAGCTCTCTCAGATAATTGTGGATTTCTTTTTTGATACATCATTCAAACTCAGCAGGTGGTAGTTTCTTTCCTTTCAACTTTTTCTTGTGAAAACGAAAAACCTCCAGTAAAGGTTTACTGAGAACATCAGTTCTACATTTAAGGATTCCTTCACTTTTTAAAAATTGCTCTGTTATAAGTCCCTCAATGTCCCATCGCTAAATCCATCCCCCTTCCTCTCTGGGTGTCTTGTTTCCATTTGGCCTTCTTCCCCATCCCTGAAAACTTTGTCCTGGGGTAAATACTGCCCTTTGATCTTCTTAAAGGTTGCTTGTGACAGTAACAGACTCGTGGTATTCTGTTGCATTAAAATCCATCTCCCCATCTTGCATTTTCAGTGGGCCTTTTCTACATGCATGATTGATCATCTGGAAAATATTGGTTCCCCCCCATGGGTAGCCTGTACCATAATGCACTCCTGCTCTCATCAGAAGACATTTCCATTGTAAGGAAACTGTGAGGCTCGCAATGGCAGGTACAGGTGTTTCCCATATTCAAAAGTACACTCAAATTCAAGAAAAATACAGCACGAAATCCTGCCATTTTTCCTTAGAGAGATAGGGTCAATTTTGACAGCACACCTACCCTGTTCAGAATAACTATACTTGGTTTACCATTCTTTCATATTAAAAGTGGTGTTCCCATTATGAAGACTCTAGCTTGTTTGCCTCAGATCCCACAGCTTCCCAGGAGTCTGGGAGGCGGCTATCACACTTTATTCTCAGTATCCATGATTTCTATGTACCTGCCCATTCCATGGCAGCCATTATTTTAAATACAAAACAGACCTGTATTCAGGGTCAAACGCATATTTTTTACTGCTTCATCAAAATCAGTCATGAGTCGAATGGTGGTGCAATGCTAGGTTGTCGGATGCTAACCCAACGGTTGGCTGTTCGAACCCATCAGTAGTTCACAGGAGAAAGAGGAAGCAGTCTACTTCCATTAAGAGGGCCATCTTAGAAGTCCTATAGAATCCATCCTATAAGATCTTTGGGGTCTGTTCTCTGAAGATACCATGAGGGACAATTTTCTTGGCAGCATCTAATTTGACAACAATAACATTGTCAAGGTAGCTTTGATCTCTAGGACACTCTGCGACACTCTAATGGCTTGAAAGTTTGCACATTGTTTCTGAGTGGACCAGGTCTACATCAGACACCCCCCCCCCCCCCCCCCCACACACACACACACAACACCACTGGTCTTAAGCTGAGCAATGAGTGCTGACAATACACTTTTACTTTCCCCACCTCACCTATTTGCTTCTCAGCTCCCACAGGTGGGTCTGAGGGCTATATTTCCCATGAATAGAGTATGAAGTCTAATAGATGCTGTAGTATATATTAACTATAATTTGGGCAAATGAGCTTCTCTGTTCTTGCTTCAGTTTACATATTCATAAACTAAGGATAATACTAGATTATCCAGGATGGTGTGAACTGTTAATATGCTTGATTTCTAATGCAAAGGGTTAGACGATATTTGAGTTGATACACAGATACATTGGGAGAGAAGTGTGGTAATTCATTTCCAAAAAATCCATACCTGTTAGCTTTTGTTATTTGATGAGTTACTCATTCTAGTGAGATTTGCATCCCTAACAGGATATTATTCTCATGCATTAGGCATGAGTGGATGATGGTTACATTTCAGACACAGTCAGCTGGCAGGTTGGTGGTTTCTAATTTTCAGGCTTTGGTTTGGGGGAGAATAGAGATCTCGGTCCTGAAGCCCCTCTCCTCCCCCATTTATGCATAATTAACTAATATACGATGCTCACTGCCAATAAAAGCACAAGCTCCTCCTGCTTATCCGGCCAATCCATTTGGCCCATAGAGTCCCTTGAGGAGCTGGTAGTGGTGGTAGTCAGTGCCATGAGGGTAATTCCAACTCGTAACTACCCCATGTCCAACAGAAACATGGTCCTGGCTGGCAACCGCCTCACACACATTGCCCTATGGGATCCCATGGTTTCTGCCACTGAGTTCATTCATTTTCCTAGTGGGCCTGTCTCTTTTTCACTGCTCCTCCACTTTCCCCGGTGTGCTGCCTCTCTCCAGGGACTGCTCTCTCTGGACAACACGTCCAAAGTAGGCAAGGAGGTAGCCCGTATTAATTCATATCTCCAGCTCCCCGAAGGTCCCCAGCCAGCAATTTGTAGATGGTTGAAATAGGATCGAAGCTTTTGAACTATGTATTCTAGAAAGAGAAGAAAATGCATTTGCAAATGAAAGAACGAAATGTTCACAGATCTTACTGACCAAAGAACAACAACAACAACAATAAAATAAAAGGGAAGAGACCTGACATTCGCCTGTGTCTTCT
>PVJH01015231.1:0-54290 GCA_004026705.1 Nesogale talazaci
TTATTGTGATATCCAATAATTTAAACAATTTACCAAGTGTGATAGTTAAGGTTTATTGTGTCAACCTTGCTGATAAAATGTGTGGGATTAATCAAAGGGTGGAAAGATAAAGGATTTGGTGAGCCTCGCCTTTATGGTTCTCTGGTCTCTTATTCTCTGCTGGTCAGATCAGTGTGTGGCTGCCTTTTGCCTCAGTTTGAAAACTCACTTCCGGTGAGAGATCCTGGAGGAGAAACCACATGGACCTACTCTGATGCAGCCCTGGGTCCTGGAGCAGCTGTGCGGAGACCCTGCCAGTGCCGAGATGCTAACAGGCTCACTTGTTTGGCTTTCCTCCTGCAGCTGGCATCATTGCATGGTTTTGGGGAGTTTGAGGAGGATTTTGTAAATCGGTGTCAGACATATGGGCTAATATCAGACTTATGGGCTTGAACTGGACTGGGTTGGGATGATTTCTTAATCTCCCTTTTATATAAAACTCTCTCTTATGTATAGATTTCTGTGTATTCATTTCTCTAGTCTAACCAAAATAACACATTACGTTTCCCAGTAACTCATCCTGTCCCAACTTCCTTTTTTGTCTATAAACCTCTTGTACACTAGTATCTTCACCTTCACAGAAGTTAACAGCTAGATGCTCTAGTCCATTCCTTTATATCCCACACCTTTGCCCATCTTGGCCCCTTGCTAATCTCCAAATTCTATTCCCTTTGGTGTGAGGAAGCTAAGTTGATGTTTCATGTCATGCTTAACTCTCTCCATTTTTTTTAATAGTAAAGTGTGGTGTGGTGAAGCTACCTCTTAGTTTAACACTTTCTGTTACCTGAGTTCTCACTCCTCACTAGGTTGTCACAGCATTGTGCCTTGAGTACAATTACCATCTTAGCACATTTCACTCTAGCATTGTCCCAATGCATGCTAGTCTCTCAATAACACTTAAAAAATCTTGATATTTAAAGTGGTAAAATAAAGTGAGGAGAGTCTATATATTTGATATTTACCAAGGATTTGGGTGGGTTTGGGCATGTTTATATAAATGAGAGCCACTGCTGGATTTGAACCGTCAACCTTGTGGGCTGCAGTCCCGCACACAACCAGTACACCACCAGTGCTCAGCCGGCTTATGCATACTTACAACAGAAAGTGACAACGTTTTTCATCCACACATCTAATTATTTCTTCTTCACTGAGGTACTAGACACTCTTGGATGACTTCATGATGACTAGGCACCATGCGAGCTACCCACCAAGAGGAAACATATCGCTTAAATCTCAATTGGGGAAAAAAATCTCAATTGGACAGCCATGATAAACCATGTTTCTTCCCAGGGCACATTTTACAATCTGACAATTTAATATCTCTTACAACATACATTTACATGCTGTCACAATTTTTCCATTGGATTTCATGCAAAACAGAAAAGAAAATACCCGTTATTTAAACAAATATGCTTTCAAATAAGGAATTGGTTAATTTTGAAGGACCAAAAGGTAGAAAATTGCTAATGTCATAAAACAAAGGTAGTAAGTGAAAGATGTAATGACTAAATGAAGGGATGAGGTGTATAAAGGAAAACGTTGAATATTTTTATGGTACAGTACGCTTTACTGACCACTGGTGGTATAGTTTTTGCATACTTGTGTGCTAACCACAATATCATCACTATATATATCAAAACCCAAGACCCCCATGATGAGAGATGAGGGTTTCTACCCCCTCATCAAGAGTAACAGACTTGAAAATTCATAGGGGCTATTTTATCCTGCCCCATAGGGTTGTGATGAGTCTGTACTAACTCTGTGGCAGTAAGTTTGGTTTACTGAAACAAAGTCGGTACATATCGTAAGAGTCCTACTCTTAATATGTCAGTGTTAGAACATAGCTATGTTGGAAGAAGTATAACCAGACTGCTGCCCCTTAGAAATGAAGGTGATACGAATTTGTAATGTACTTAGCATGTGTTGTGAGGAAAGACCAGTGCCTGGAGAAAGACAAAATGCTTGACAAATTCTCAGCAAGACAAATCCTCAATGAGAAAGATGAAAACAGTGGCTGACTGCAACAAAGAGATCGAACATAACAATTGTGAGGATAGAACAGGACCAAGCAGTGCTTTGTTCCCCGATACATTGTGTCACTCTGTGCAGTAACCGACTCAATGGTAACTAGTGGTGATCTCAAAGTATAGAAATTGTTCACAGAGAAAGAATAGCTTAAAAAATCTACATATGCGGCCAGGTGTGTGGAGAATGAGCCTATTAGAAGACATGCAACCAGCATCTTTCATGGAAGGCTGAGACGTGCTTACTTTGGATATGCCATCATAAAAGGCCAATTGTTAGGGGGAAAAAAAGTGATCATCTTTGATTCTGTAGCGGGCCAGTAAAGACAAGAAAAACCTTTGAGATGAACTGACTCATTAGCAATGGACTCATGTATACTCACAATCAGAATATGACTGAAAATATCATGACTTGGGTTAGGCCCTGCTTAATACTCTATGTAACATACCTGCTTTTCAACACCAAAGAAGTTTTGTGCAGCAGTGTTACCCAGTGCTACTCATCTTTAAATCCCTTTACACCTGCTTTCATAAGCACTGATCATGGATCCTAGAAGATTTTGAGGTACTGTCATCATTGTGAAATACTGTTATTATAACATTTATTCTTTATGTAACATCTTTATGCGGTGTATTCTTTACATTCCATATCTTCTCTATGGTCTATAGTTGTCCTTGCTTGCATGTTGATGCTTCTGTTCCTCATCTTGTAAGCATATTTTATTTTGATGACTTTCTGTATTGGTTTCTGAATAATGATGGCATGTGTCTCAATCTCAGATTTTGTCTGATGTTGCTTTCCTGTCTAAAGCATTTCTTCTATTATTTCTTGTAAGTTTAGCCTAGTTTTAACAATGCCTTTAATTTTAACTACCTGAAAATATTCTAATTTTGTTAGTATATTTGAGAACAGTTTTGCTAGATATATGACTTGGGGTTGGCAATTTTTCAGTTTAATATATCCTATTTCATCGTCTACTTGTCTACGGTTTCTGGGAAGAATTCACAGCTTAACCTTAATCTTATTGGTTCCTCACTAAAATTTCATATTTCCCTAGCTGCCATCAGGGTTTTTTTCTTTGTTTGTGTTGTAGAAAGTTTGATTATAAAACATTTTATCGGCTTTCTTTGGATTCTATCCTGTATAAGGTTCACTGAGATTCTTCAATGGATATATTTGCTCATTCTGCATGATATTAAAAAGTTCTGAACATTTTGAAAATTACGATGGCAACAACTGTACAAATGTGCTTGACACAATGGATGGATGGATGGAAGGATTGTAAGAAGAATTGTATATACCCCCAATAAAATCATTAAAAAGATTCTGTCAGACAATTCTTGACATTTTTTCTATGTGATTTTTTTGTTTCATTGTTTGTTTTAATTTGCTTCCTCCTTTTCTGGAGAAGACATGTAGAATATTGAAAATCAAAAGCCAGTCTTCTTTCTCATGAAATTAATTTTGAGTTTCTATATTTGATGAAATGAAGATAAGAGGTATGAAAATTATCCCTTACAGAATTGCCAGGTTAAATGTGGTTAGATATCAATCAGGCTTAGGATAAGGTGGAATGCATAGGTTAAGGGGGAGAGATATCAAGGTTGTTGCTGTTGTTGCTATTTTATATTTTCTAGATAAAGGCAATGGGAAGTTAAAGTTGGGAATCAGTGACATTCATTTACACATGTAAGCAGTGTATAAAATGCCATTAAACACAAAAAAGAATATGGGCAGTGGATTTGAATTCTATATAAGGAAGTTTCTTCAATAGAATGAAGATTCTAGGTATGTAGAAACAGAGTTGTGCATTTTTTCAAGAAACCTGAGTGACGGCTATTATGGAATTTTATTAAACTCATTGATGATACCCATGTACTTCCAACAATTCCGTGAAAGAAATAGCAGAGGAAATTAAAATGAGATAGGATGCTATGAAAGAGACAAAATTATGTAACCAAAGAGAAAAGATTTCTGATTGCATTTATTTGGATTGTCCATCTTTCCCAACTGTCAGACACAAAGAGATGGCATGGGTCTTGACCTTATGTTGTCTTGCCCAGGAGCTTTCGCAGAGCTGTCTTTATGTCCCTGTTCCTCAGACTGTAGATGAAGGGGTTCAGCATGGGGGCGACCACAGTGTACATCACAGTGGCTATAGCACTGTGCTTTGAGGAAGATAAAACAGCTGAACTGAGATAAACTCCCATGCCTGTTCCATAAAATAAGCAAACAACTGACAGGTGAGAACCACAGGTGGAAAAGACTTTAGACTTCCCATCTGATGATGGGACTTTCAGAATGGAAGAAATAATTCGTACATATGAGAAAAGGATTCCAGAGACTGGAACACCACCAAAGACAGCACCAATACAATAGAGTAATATGGTACTGGTGGAAGTGTCTAAGCAGGCAATCTTGAGGAGTTGAGGAGGATCACAAAAAAATTGAGAAATTTTCAAATTCATGCAGAAGGTGAGTTGTGACACCATTAAAATGTGCAGTTGGGAATCCAAAAAGCTGATAAAAATGGACACCAAAACCAGTAATACACATAGTCGAGGGTTCATGATGACAGTGTAGTGCAGGGGGTGACAGATGGCCACAAATCTATCATAAGCCATCACAGTCAAGAGAAGACTGTCCATGCACGCAAAAATGGAATAGAAGGACACCTGGGTCAGGCAGCCAGCATAGCTGATGGATTTACTCTGAGTCTGGATGTTCACGAGCATCTTGGGGACCGTGGTGGAGGTGAAACCAATGTCAGCCAAGGACAGGTTGGAGAGGAAGAAGTACATGGGGGTGTGGAGGCGGGAGTCAGAGCCAACAGCCAGCATGATGAGTAGATTCCCCAATACAGTGACCAGGTACATGGTGAGAAACAGCCCAAAGAGCAGGGGCTGCAGGTCCGGATCCTCAGAGAGACCCAGCAGGAGAAATTCTGAGACACTGGTTACATTCTGTGCCTCCATGTATCTGACAGAGCTTTGGAAAAAATTGTTGAAAGGAAAAAGACATCATTTTAAAAATATATCTTCATTTAAGAAAATTTCAAAGTAAAGTGTTCATACTTATGGAACTCATTACTGTTCACAGTTATAAAAACTCCATTTTCTCAAAATTTCTTCCACATGGTGTCTATGATATGGTCATGCTTCTGTATATGCTCCAAGCGTTACCTGGACAAAGTTAATTTATATTCAACAACGTGTAATATTTTGTCTTATGACATTAGTTATGATCCTCTTAATGTAATAACGCTCTTCCAGCTTCCTCTCTGGGGTCTCTCCTCTTTCTTGCTCACTCTTATTTTGTTTTCAGACAAATATTACCATTTTTTATTCATGCAGTTGACCATACTGAGGTGTAATTTCCTATATTATCTTTATAGACTTGTCTATTGCTTGTCTGAAACTTGATCTTATGAGGTGGTCTTTCTTCCAGACTTGAAAAATATCCATTACCCATAGCTTAAGATTTTCCACTGATCTCTGTCAGACCAATAAATGGCACCTTTTTCAGGATTGTTAATTTTGTTTTACATTTTTCCCCTTTCTGTCCAGACACTTCTGTTGTGACTGATATGAGTGGTTGGTACAGGTAGTGGTGTGTCATCCAGTTCTATGTAAAATATTGTTTGTGTTTCCCAGTAATCATTTCTACTAATTGTTTCCCATAGCATTTTAATGCCCTTAACTTGTCTTTGTTCTGGATGAGGAAAAGCCAATAGTTGCATCTTTGATGGGTATTCACAGCATTCAAGAACCCTGTCAATACACACAACATTAGGATGAGGAATTGGGGACTTTATTCTGTCAGTTGACCTAATGTGTCTTAAGTCCACGGTCCTTAGTCCTCAAGTCCAAAGACTCATCCCCTCAAGGTGTTTGGTGGTCCACACACATTGAAGAGACCCAGTGCTGGATACTTTTAGAATAGCAAGGATATTTTAGAGTAAGGAACACACAAAAATATAAAATGTCAAGCTCTCACCCACATGAAGAAAACAGATGCAATAAGAAATTTCCTTCTCATTAAAGGCAACAGAGATAAATATTATTTCTTTTATGTACAATCCTTTAACAATGACCTATAAGTATTTTAATAGATGTGCAATCTGAAGAGTTGTGATAGAAGTATATCCACAAATATGCATATATGTGTAATTATGTATGTAATGCATATTTGTATATTTGAACCAGAACTCATTACCATCAAGTCAATGCCACTTCAAAGCAACCATATGGGATAAGGCCAACCTGTCCCCATGGATTTCTGACACTATAACTCTTTTTTCTTCTTTTTTTCCCATTTGCATCACTGCTCTGGTGGGAGTAGGAAGCCCAGCCTTGCTCCTGGAGAGCTGCTGCTGGATTTGAACCATCAACCCTGTGAGCCGCAGTCCCACACACAACCACTGCGCCATGAGGGTTCAGTGATTGTAGAGACTGTAGCTAAAGACTCTTTAGAGGAGTAGAAAACTTCATCTTTCTCCCAGAATGTATGTATTTGAGAGAAGAGATTTGCCCTCACCTATGTTGGATGGTCATGTTATCAAGAAAGACTATTCCCTTGTAGAGGGTATTATTCTTAGTAAAATACAGATTCAGAGAAAAAAAGGAAGACCCTTGATGACATAGGTTGACATAGTGGCAACAGCGTTGACTCAAGCACCACCAGTGGGAGGATGAAGCAGGGTCAGGGATCTTTTCCTTCTGTTGGATACAGGATCTTCTCAATGAGTCTGCCAGTCCCTCACAACAAAAGCAACATTCTTCCTTCAATGCTTTCATAATAGTATGGAAACATTTTAATTTATAAGCATTTTTCTTGGAAAGGTGACTAACTAGTAGTATACTTGAAATAGACTCAGATAGTCTCATTCACTACACCACTGCGTTTTAACTTGAGATGAAGTACAAATATCTACTCCAAACATTTAACTATGCATAATATTTCTGGGAAAGTTTCCGTTTTATTTGTGAACGTCTTGTCCTAACTCGCCTATGGAAACTAGTGTGCCACTACTCATATTGCGCCTTTGTGAATTTCTATATGATACTGTCCATACAGGACAGGGCAGTGCTTCCCTCTGTTTTACATAGGGTGACAATGAATCCAGATAGACTCCACAATGAGCTACACACACAGCATAGTTTGATTGGGGTGTAAAAAATAAATGGTTGTCCAAATTTGCTAATGATTGTGAATATTTTTCACAATAAAAAGTTCACCTAACATTACATGCTTCTATTGTGAATATATGAAATCATAAAGACCCATGAAAATTCTGTGGAAATAGTTATTCCATCATAGGTCCACATAAAATTACCATCTTGTATAGGAAATAAAACACATACTCATAGAAAGCTCCACTACAACCCACCGTCTATGCTATGAAATCCCCTGTAAGCTATTAACCCAGTTCTCTGCCCTTCTCCCTCTCCTTTTTCTCTGTCAGATAGTTACTGAATTAGGTAAGGCTTTCAAGAGTAGAGCATGACTTTTATATTCAACAACATTTCAAAGTTCCCAAGGGCTTTCCTGTTTCCATCATTCTGCCTGTTTGCCCATAGTTGGATATCACTAGACCAATTCTAAGAATTCACAGGACAACTCATCAAATTAAAAGATGTATAATGAGAAGTTCTGTCTCTGTTTGCTTTCTTAAGACTGAAATAGGATTGAAAAATAAAACACACAATCAGCTGTGATTGGGAAGGCAGAGGCTTGGAATTAAAAATTGGTAGGATAAGTTCATAGATCTAATATTTGGGACATTAAATTTGAGGTGCATATTATTCTCTCCACTACATTTTGTAGAGGCTTTTTAGCTTAAAATAAGGACACTTAATTTCCTAGATATGTGTGGCAGATGATAAAAGCTTGACAGAATAAATATCTGGTTATCATTTTCCAATCTAAATTTTAATCATTACAGATATATAGAATTGCTAAAACATACTGCCACAAAATATCTAAAGTCCTTCATTTGGTTAACTCATATGAAAAATACAGTCTTGTCATATTGCAGAAAATTGGTTTATACAATGCGATGAGAATACAATGTAGTGCAATCTTAAGTACTATATGATTAGTTCCCCTTTCTTTTTGCTCTTTTTTTTGTTTAATTTAAGTTTCTTTTAATTTCTATGAAAATATCCACAATTTTCAAGACTACTTGAATGTGGTGATTGTATTAAATGACAGAAATAGATTCCATAAAAGAATCCATATATCCACTTGTTCCAGTTTATCTTGTCTCTAAGGATTAAATATTTGGCTGCAAATTCATCAGTTGTTGAAAGATATCAGCTGCTCTGTTCCATAAAGGGATTCTGGAGCATCCTAAGACCTATAGTGCAGATCTTTTCTGTCCTGTAGAGTAGTTGGAAGCTGAAGTCAATTCGACATCTCAAAAACTCATAGCCATCCCAGGGCAGTGATGCGGAAAAAAAAATCTCATTGTCTTCAAGACAATGCCAATTCAGTGACCCTCTGCGACAGAGTAGAACTTCCCCTACAAGTTCCCAAGATATTTTGGGGACTAGAAAGACCCAACTTTCTTTCCCAAATCAGGCTGGCAGTTTACAATTGCTGACTTTGCCCAACTCAATCCCTCCACTCCCAGAGTTTTCATTGAGCAGCCTTACAGGATATCCTTGTATGAAAGAAATTGTATAGAATGTGGAAAACATGCAACCTACCTTGTGTTCTTGTGAATCAAAGAAAAAGGGTCTGTTTTTTTAGTTAACATAGATTTTCTGCTGTCTTTAGGGTTGCAGTCTATTTTTCACCAAATATGGGACAAGTTCTGGAGAATCAGAAATGAAGGAGTCTTGGTTGTTTCCGTTCAAGCATTCACTCTCTCTTTACATCAGAATGACAATGAAATGTCCTTTCAGGATTCCAGAGAAAAATTAAACCTTTCAATCTAATAGCAACTAGAATTTTGGTGATTACTTATGCATCCATCACATATTTAATATTTTCTGTCAACATATTTAACAAAGTGTGGAATACATATTATATGTTCAAACCTCACAGCAATACAGATATTTTGCTGTCATTTATGGAGGAAATGAGATGAAAAAGGAGAGATATTTGCTATATTCCATAAAGATAATAATTAGAACAAGCTGGACTTAAGTTAGCATTCTCTAGGCCTGTGCATTAAATGTCTTCAGTTTGGTTTCTCCTATTTCAAAATATATAAAGCTGAGACCCAGAGACCCTAACCCAACATGCATCTATCTACATTACAGCATTAAACAGATTTGAGTCTCCTGGTGAGAAATGCGACTCCACAGTCTGTCTTAACTTCTTTCTTTTATAACATCAGGGACTAATGTGCAAGGATGAGGGAGAAAGAGGACAACCGAGGTAAAATCTAGGAGTAAGGACAAGATCAAAATTTGTTCTCATTTATAACTTATCAACAATTTCTGTGAGTCCCATAATTTCAGACATACTTTCGGTCACTCTAGCACCAAGAGTGTGCACTGCTGTGCCTTGTAGTGAAACTGAATCCCCACAAAATAGCAGAGTGGGCAGGGAGGTTTGCCTGGAGAGATTAGGGAAATGAAATGCCAGGATGAGTTGGCAAGAGAGACAATAGCCAGAGTTTCTGCACCCAGTGTCACTCACACACACACACACACACACATACACACCTCTTTTTACCATCAAGTCAGTTCTGACTAATGGTGAGCCGATAGGACATGGTTGAACTGGTTGTGTGAATTTCTAAGAAGTGATTCTCCATGGGAGTAGAAAGTCCCCCCTTTCTTCCAAGGAGTGACAGGTTGTTTCTAACTGCTGACCTTGCTGTTAGCAGCCCAATGCTTAGCCACTATGGTATCAGGCCTCCTCAAAAGGCGGCCGCCTTTTCCTCTTCTGTAAAATTACAATAATATATGGTTCTTTTCTTTGTGTGGTTGTCTCTAAAGGGAAACAATGCACATACAATTTTAGTTTGTATGTACAATCCTGTCCCTGGGAATCTTTTAATAAACAATGGTGATATTGGAGGTACTGCCATTATCTTCATTATCACCATCATCTGCAACTCAGTGGTGACTGTTGGAAGTCTGAAAGATCTATTTCCTCCTCCTGAAGAAATGTCTACAAGGGCTAACAGAAGAAAGAAATTCTAAATGAACTTTCTCAACCCTCTACCTGAGTAGAAATTGCACAGGTCTTTGAGCTGAAGCTTGTCCCTGCAGGACCTCCCACCCGACCATCCACCGTGTGCTGCTTGTCCTGATCAGAGAAAGCAGTGCTTCCCCAAACCTCTGTCCACTGTCTCCCACAGAACTCCCTGAATTGCTTTGGATGGGTGCTGGGGCATGACCAAGGAGTCTGGTCTACCAACCTTCCCCCGCTTGACAAGCAATGGGGGCTGAGGAAAAGAAACTCAGTCTCAGACCTTCTGAGGCAGGCAACCATCCTAGAGGAGAGACATGATGAAGTAGCTCACTGGATGGATATGGGCAAATTGTAGGAACTGGACAGCATAGGCAGTTTATTTAAAATTTCAAGGTCATGAGACCAAAATACCAAGGGCTTGCAATTAGCCAAATTGGTGCATATTACTCTAATCTCTGAGGACTTGTTAATATTAATGACCCAGACAGAGGAGAAAGTCATTGTCCTTGGAATCTAGATCTTGAACTTCCAAGGCCACAACTCACCTGTCTTCCTCATCTCTATGTTGTAGGTGTGTTAACATGAAAAAGCAGATACTTTTTATTTTCCAATTTAAAAAAGTCAGAGTGTGAATTGCTATCTCAAGCTCAGAAGCTTCCAAATCTTTATCCTTGCCTGGTACAAAAAGCAAGTACTCTGGTACTAGCTGAAAGATTGGCAGATTGAACCTACCTAAAGGTTCCAGCACCTTGGTGAGGTAGTGTCTGCACACTGGGCTGCTCACCAAAAGGTCCACAGTTCAAAGTTACCAGTCACTCGGCAGGAGAAAGAGGATGCTTTCTACTTCTGTACCTAGTTAAAATCTCTGAAACTCACAGGGACAGTTCTACTCTGTCCTGGGTCACCTGGATGTAGCATTGACTTGATGGCAGTGAGTTTGGGCTTTTGGGAATGGTTCCTTAGAAGACAGGTGTGATGATCCTCTTCCAAAAGGTCACAGTCTTAATAATCTGTTGGAGTGGAATATTACTCTGCTTATATGAGCCAAGAGTCAGACTCAACTCCATATTTTGAAATTAGTATTTGTGCCACGAAGGAGGACATTCTGTAGCTCTGGAAGATGGTTTTTGGTTTCAGACTTGGATGATTTTAGTTTTTGCTAATTTAAATGACATCTTCAATTCTGATTTTTCTGTGTAACTAATGAATGCTGAAACATTAGAAATCTACTTGTTTTGTCATACTTATTTATTAATTTGATTCCTCGCTTAAATATTTCCATTGTCCTCACAGAAGACTGCATTCAAAATTTTGGCCAGAGGTGTAATCATTTTGTTTGTTTGTTTATTTTTGTTTTGAGGGGCATCACTGCCCTCTGGTGGTGGGAGTAAGAGGCCCAGTCTTTGCTCCTGTGGAGCCGCTGCTAGAATTAAACCTCCATTCTAGTGGGCCGCAGTCCCGCACAGAACCACTATGCCACTAGGGCTCAGTCCGAGGTGTAATCATTTTAAGGTTTGACAGGAAGAAGATGGAGCTTGAAGGTCACTCAGTTGTCACATAGCAGAATTCAATTCCTCAAAGAGGACTGGTAGAGGCCTCCTTCATCTTTTGTCCATAATAGTATTGTGTAGCTTTTCCCTCCAACATCTCTCTGTCAGTTTATCATACTGTGGTAGCCTATGTGTTACTGTGATACTGGAAGCTATGACATAAGTATTTCAAACCCCAACAGGGTCACCCTAAGTAAACAGGTTTTAGTGGAGCTTCAAGGCTAAGAACAGGCAATGAAGAAGGACTCTGCTCCTCACTTTGGAAATAGTCACTAAAAACCTTAGGCATAGCTTTGAAACATTGTCAGATACCAAAGCCTAACAAATGGAAGTAGTATATTGTCTGAAAAATGCCAGACAATAGGCTCCTTAAATCTGAGGGCACTTGAAATGTAACTACAGAAGAGCAGCTTTCTCAGAGTGGAATGGACCATCGTATCATTAGCAGGGTAAAGTCTGTGGGTCTGGAGTGTTTGAGATGTGCATTAGTTGATGTGGTGTGACTCAAGGGAGGGAGAAACAGCTGCCAAAATCTGCACATGATCAGAACTTGGGATGTGTGAAGTATAAATCTAAGACCACTTGAAGTGCCAAAAGTGAAATTGCAGCCATAAAGATCAACAGACTAGGCATGGATGGGCTCAAATGGACTGCCTTTGTGTTTTGAATCAGAAAGTCCTATGCTTAATTAAGCCAGGAATACCACAACCAAAAGAAATGGGATGGCATTCTTTGTCAAAATGGAAATTTCAAAAACAATGACACTATCAATAGAATTACACTATGCCCCAGAATATTATAAATTATAATATTCACTATCATAAAATGAAAATGATGCTTCAAATATGAACCAGGCTTATATAAATCATAGATATCTGACTAAATTTGGGAATTGCACTTAATTCTAGCCCTCATCTAAGAACAATTAGTTCTGATGACATGGTCTTGCTTGATGAAATGATCACTGAAGTCACAGGTGCTCTAGGAAAGTGTGGTGAATAAACCAGCTAGTTAGCTAGTGCCTGCCTCTCAGAAAGAACAATATCTGGGATCTTAAAGAGCTGTCTTAAGACAAGCAGCTACATAAGCGAAGCCTCAGGGAAGTTCAGAGAAAGAGCACACTAGTGTATGTGATAAAAGTACTGTAAATCATACAACACAAATAGAAGAGCATAGTATCAGAGTTTAAATTGTGAGCTGTGGGTGACAGTGGAAGCCCAAATTCACTTGCAGGATCCCCACATCGATTAAGTCTCTGGTGAATCCACTCTGACCATAATCCAGGAATTTGAATAGCCTTGCTTTCCATAGAGAATCTTATAAAATCCATTATGGCAGATGTAGTTTGTAGTTAGGTGAAAATGAACACCATATCGCTTCATTGCTCTTCTTGATCCAGGTTGTTTCAGAATTAATGCTTTCTGCTTATTTTCTCTGAGTTCTTTCTTTGTTTTCTTTTTGCTTTGTTGTTGGTTTCATTTTGTTGTTTGCTTCCTGCTTGTGCTTTGTATGGTTTTCTCTACATGAACTCTACAAGAGGTAAATCTATAGAGATTGGCTTAATCTATAGTAACCACTTTAATAATTATCTATGAAAATGATAGGGGAGTTTGGAAGATAGCAAATGGGAAGCTGACAACATTAAGTCTGAAAACAAAATGTTCTGAAATGTATTGTGATATTGGACAATGTTTCTTAATATTATTTATTATTAAGCTATATTTTAAATGTAGCCTCTTCTTTGAATTAAAAACATAATCTATAATTTTGATATCTGTAAACTCATTGCTGTAATCATCATGTAACCCAGGGAGATTTAGGCATTTGGCAACAAGAATATATTACTTCCACTTTTTAAAAGTTTTTATTTTGAGGTAGAAGTTTACAGAGAAGATAATTATTTTTATATTCAATAATATAAACAATTTACCAAGTGTGCCAACCTGGCCGATAAACACATGTGAGATCAATTGAAGGGCGGAGAGCTAAATGGTTTGATGAGCCTGGCCTTTTGTGTCTGGTCTCTTATTCTCTGATGGTGACTGCCTTGGCTAGCTCTTTGCCTCACCTGGAAAACTCACTTCCTGTGAGACATCTTTAAAGAGAAGCCACGAACTACTCTGATGCAGCCCGGGGTCCTGGAGCTGTTGTGTGGAGACCCCTGCCAGTGCTGAGATGCTTACCTGCTCACTGATTTGGCTTTCCTCCTGCAGTTGGCATCAATGTGTGGGTTTGGGGAGTTTTAGGAAGATTTTCTAGATGGGTGTCGGACGTATGGACTAATGTTGGACTTATGGACTTGGACTGGACTGGGTTGGGATTCTTTCTTAATATATCTTTTACATAAAACTTTCTCATACACGTATGAGTTTCTCTGTATTCATTTCTCAATAACACACCAAATTTCCCAATATTTCACCCTTTCCATTTTTGTCCATAAACCTCTTGTACACTATTATCTTCACCTGCACCCAAGTTAACACCTAGATGTTCTAGGCTAATCCTTATAGACCACACCTTTGCAGATGTTGGCCACTTGCTAACCTCCAAGTTCTATTCTTTTTGGTAATGAGGAAGCTAAGTTAATGTTTCACATCATGCTCAACTCGGTCCATTTTTTTAAAATAGTAAAGTGTGGTGTGGTGAATCTGCCTCCAGATTTTACACCCTTTCTGCTATCTGAGTTCTCACTCCTCACATAGTTTGTCACAGAATTTTGTCTTGGCTACAACAAACCTAGCATACTTCAATCCATTTCCCCCATGCATAGTGCTAGCCACTCAATAGCATTTTTTAAAAAAACCTTGATATTAAAAGAGGTAAAATAAATGAAGAGTGCCTATTGTGTGATATCAAAATGCAACATTATTTGATATTTACCAAGGATTTTGGGTGGTTTTTGGATATGTTTTCATAACCAAGAAAAGGCCATGGTGGCTGTGGAGATCTTCTCCATCTTAGCCTCCAGCGTGGGGCTTCTGGGCTGCCTCTGTGCCCCAAAGTGCCATGTTATCTTCCTACATCCCGATAGGATCACAGGAAAAGGGTTAAAGAATAAAATAAGCTTTGAGGAAAAGTGACCAAAAAATTGCTTGTTTGTGTTTTGTTTCTTTGTGATTGGTTCTGATTCATAGAGACCCTTGGTACAAAGGAATAGGATCCTGCTCTGTCCTGCACCATCCTCACAGCTGTTGCAGCCACTGAGCCCATCTCATTCTGCATCTCCCTCTATTTTGCAGACCTTTTGCTTCGTGGAACATGTAGTCATTTTCTTTAGAGACTGATACTGCTTGTTAACAAGCTCAAAGTACATGAGCTACAGGCTTTCCATCTTCACTTCTAAAGACCATTCGGGTTGTACTTCTTCAAGGTACTTTTCTTTTTTCTATGACTGTCCTGTGTCTATTTGCTCTTCTTCACCAACACCATGACATCATATCAATTATGTTCTGTTCTTTTTTGTTCCTTCTCCAGTTTTTGCATGCATCTGGGTTGATGGAAAATACCGTGGCTCCTATCAAGTGCTCCAGAGTTCTCAGAATCAACCTTTTTCTCTTTCACATTTTAAAGAAGTTCTTTGGAAAATGGCCTCTGTGCAATAGTGTTGCTAGGGGTCTAAATCTACTGGCTGGGCAGAGCGCATTATTTATTTCTATATTTTACAAATCTGCCCCATGCAATCTCTCTTTTCCTTTCTTTTTCTACATCTGGAAATGAATCTTCTAGTCACTAAAGACTTCAAGTCCATTTCAGTTTTCCTTTTATTTTTCCCCCCACTATGACTATTATTGCAGCTTAAGGATCAGTAATCTGGTAGGATTTTTATGAACTATGGTTTGTTTTTCAAAATAGCACATTTCCTGGCTGAGCCCCGGTGGCGCAGTGGATGTGTGTGGGATTGTGGCCCACTGGACTGGCAGTTCAAATCCAGCAGCAGCTCTCCAGGAGCAAGGCTGGGCCTCCTACTCCCACCAGAGGGCTGTGATGCCCCCCCCCGAAAAAAACCCTAAAATAACACATCTCATTTCTCCATTAGTTTTGACAGATAATTTGGATAGGGAGAGTATTCTTGGGTTTGGGTTGTTTTCCTGCAATTTTTGAAATATGCTGCTCCACTCTCTCTTCTTCTTTATAGTTTCCATTAATAGGTCTAAGCATATTCTTATCTGGTTGCCTTTATATGTGATTGCCAGCTTTTCCTTATCTGTTCTCATAATGTTCTCCTTTTCCTCATAGTTGGATAGTTTGACAACTATAAGTCTTGGTGACTGCGTTAGTCTGGGTAGACTAGAGAAACAAATTCATAGACACACATATGGATATAAAAGTAAGGTTTATATACAAGAGGAATGGAACATTGAGAAAGCATCCCAACCCAGTCCAGTTCAAAGTCGTAAGTCCAATATTAGCCCATATGCCCAATACCAGTCTATAAAGTCTCCTTCCAACTCACAAAGTCACAGGCCAGTGGGTGCAGAGTCCCGGTGCTGGCAGGGGTCTCCCCATGACTCCTCACTTCAGGGCTCAGGGTTCATCAACAGCATCCAGTAGTGGTAGAAGCAACTCAACGCTGGCAGGGATCTCCACGTGACTTCTCCAGCTTCAGAGGTTTGGGTCCATAAGGGTAAGGCCGTGTGGCTTCTCCTCCAGCTCTGTCAGCTCATCAGATGCTGCCATTTTGTCTTGTCCGTAGTTTGTCATTTCAGAGACTGACTCCCAACAACTGGGGAGAATGGCCTCTCATCTCCCTGAGGGAAATATTTGAAATTTCCCAGAAGTCTCAGGAGAAAGTCATGCACACACAGAGGTATCATGGGCTACTCAATAGCTATCTCCAGAGTAGCAGGCTAGACTCTACTCCTACATGTCAATCGTGAAATTGACATCTAGAATACATGACTGCCACAGTGACTTCTTCTTGGTATTCAGTCAAGCTGGTGTTTTTTCAGTCTCCTGAAAAATGGTTTTCATTCATTAAGCTTGGGAAGTTTTCCTCCAAGCATTCCATCCCTATTTTGGATGTTGGTTTCCTTAATGCACCTTCCCCCAGTAGTCTGATAATTCTAATGTTGCTACTTCTTATAGTATCAGACATAGCTCTGAGATTTTCTTCTGCTTCTCTGATAGGCTTGTTGAACTTTTACTCATGTTTATTAATTTCCACTTGCGAGTTCTCTAGGTCACTGGTGCGATTCTCTACCTCCCCCATTCTCTGGGTGAAGTCTGTAAGTTTACTATTAGTTTTTGTTAACTCACCACTAATCTCTTGTATTTACCTTTGCTTCTCTTTCATTTCCTTCTTTTTCTGTAATGCTTTCCTCATGTCCAATATAACTCTTAGCATCATTCTGAAGGTTTATTCTTTGACAGATTTATTCTTTGCATTTTCCATGACTTCCATGAGGTCCAGGTGGTCCTCTGGCATTGGATTTTATTTCTCTTTTCTAGCTGATGCCATGGAAGCAACTTGTTGTTCTTTGTTCAATTTATTGAAACTAGATGCCATTTTCCCTGGTCTCCCAGAGCCCTGGGCTCCCTCTTTGGGAGGCTGGTATTGTTTTTTCTGAAGGCTGCCTTTAGCCCGATGCCTTGAGGGATTGTATTTCACCTTTGTCCTGCTAGGGTTCCTCTCTTGCCTTCTACTATGCTTTGTGCCCCAGCTTCCCTCAGGTCTCCCTAGGACGATTTGCTGCTGTGTACATTGTGTCTGATGGAAAGTATTGACCTGAGTACAGGAGAGTGTGTTTAGGGGATTGATTGTGGATTAGGTTATCTGTTTCTGGCCTGGGGCACTTCTCATGGGTAAGCAGGTAGAAGGGGACCCTTGCCACTGGCGGGCAGGTCCATCATTTTCTCAGAGCACAGAAAGGGAGCAGAGGATTGAGCAGGGAGATGGGAGAGTGCAGTAGGCTGGTTCCAAAGGCTTGGGTCAATTTGCCACAGCTTCAGCACCTTCTGCCAGAAGCAGCATGGGAACCTCAGCATGTGTGTGTGGTAGGGGGTGAAGGGCCTAGGGGATCTGTGAGGAATGCAGACATGAGGTTCTGAGACCTCTGGGTGTGGGGGAGGCTGGGTAGGCGGCTCACAAAGGCAGGCTGCAGAAGCCTTTGCAGTGTTCCTGAATGTCTTATAGCACCTGGGCAAGAGCCCCCAGGGGGTGTGGGAGTGGACTCCCAGATATGGGGCACGAATGTGTGTGGGTGGAGGGCGGGGGTGCAAGACTTCGTGGAGTATCCACCTGGGACCTCAGGCAGCCTGAGGTGGGGTTGGGGACTCGCTGGTGAGACTGTGCAGAATGTAGAGACAGGGCATACCTTTGCCACCATAATCCTGACTGCCCTGTAGTTCTAGTCGAGGCAGTGTGGCACCCTGAGAGCTGTAAGAGAGACCACAACTGCAGGGAGTGCTGGTGACAGGGTCAAAGTCAGGTTCTGGTTCAGAGAAGTGTTCTGAATTATCTTGGGCATCGAAAAACACTTTTGATACTATTTTGGGCCCCCAGCTTCCTGAACTCATCAATCTCCACAGAGCTCTGAGCGTGGGCTACCTCTATGGCCACCATCTTTCCCTATTCCTCCTCATGTTGTATCCTTTATTTCTTTAAGGCATATACGCAGTAGCGATATTGCTGGGTCATAAAATGTTTGTATTTGCATTTGTTTAAAGAAGTGCCATACTGATTTCCTTAATGGTAGTACAATTCTACAGTCCTCCCAGCAATGTGATCGCAATTTGATCTCTCCACATTCTCTGCAGCATTTATTCCACATATCTTTGACCTTTGCTGAAAATGTGCTTTTAATTTATATTTCTCTTATTGCTAATGAATGTGCATGTTTCCTCATATGGTTGTTGGTGACCTGGATGTCAAATTTTGTGAATTGTCAGTTCATGTCTTGTGTACATTTTTTTACTATTTTATTTATATTCTTGTTGTTAAGATGTACTTTTTTGCAGATTTCAGAGATTATAATTTTATCTGATGTGCTATCACTGAGTATTTTTTACCAATATCGGGTTTCTGTTTTCATGAAATCTTTTGATGTGCATACATAATTCATTTTTTGGTAGTACCTGTTTTAGTCCTTGTAGACTAGAGAAACAGATTTCATAGCCACGCATATGAATATAAGGAAAGGGTTTATATACAAAAGGAATGGAACACTGAGAAAGCATCCCAACCCAGTCCAGTTCAAAGTCATAAGTCTGATATTAGCCCATATGCCCCATACCCGTCTATAATGTCTCCTTCCGACTCACAAAGTCACAGGTCAGTGGGTGCAGAACCCCGGCACTGGCAGGGGTCTCCCCATGGCTCCTCACTTCCAGGGCTCAGGGTTCATCAACAGCATCCAGTGGTGGTAGAAAGAACTCATCGCTGGCAGGGGTCTCCACATGGTCTCTCCAGCTTCAGAGGTCTGGCTCCATCAGGGCCAAGCCGTGTGGCTTCTCCAGTTCCTCAGACGCTGCCATCTTGTCTTGTCTGTGATTAATTGTCTCTGAGACTAACTCCCCACAACTGGGGAGATAGTGTCTCATCTTCACGAGGGAAATATTGAGAGATTTCCCAGATGTATCAGGATAAAGCCATGCCCACACAGAAGCCTCATTGGCTACTCAATGGTTATCACCAAATTAACAGGCTAAACACCACCACTACATCCCAATCATGAAATTAACATAAGCACATGACTGCCACACTCCCAGTTTTTAATTTTCAATTTCCATTTACTATATTTTTTGTAGTTGATCATTCAATGGCTGATTTTCTAATTTATGTTGTGATATGCATAAACAGTTTGTGGTATATCAGTGTTCTCTAATTTACAGATGAATCTTTTATGATCTGATGTATGACCTTTTCTAGACCATAAATGTTAGAGAAAGTGAAAGAAATTTTTGTTGGTGAGGTGGTCTATATAGATCTGAGATCAAGTTGACTATTTTTTGTATCTTTTTTGGTTTTCTTTAGAGTTGATCAATCTTTATTTGTAAGTGATGTAGTGAAGTCTCTGAGTATCGTATCATTTTTTGTATCATTTTTCTCTTCATTTCTGAAAGAATTTAACAGATATCTTTTGATGCTTTTTCATTGGTGTCTTTATATTAATGAAAATTATGGGTTCTTGATCAGTTAAGGCTTTCATAGTTATATAGTGAACTTCTCTGTTATTTATTATATTATCAATTTAGATGTCTATTTTGTCTGAGATCAATTATTGCTATCACATTTTTTTCATGATTACTGATAGCTTGGTATATTTTCCCCAAACTTTGGTTTTTGAGTCTACCTTTATTTCTAGAGCATATTTCTAGGTAGCAGAATATTAAAACCTCTTTGTTTTTTAATCCATTATACTTCTCTTTGCCTTTTGCTTGTTGATACTAGTCCATTTATATACAGAGTTGTTGTTGATAAATATTATTTTGTTGGTGTCATTTTTATATTTTTATTGTTATGAGTTCAACTTCCATGATTATTTTTTGAGTTTGTGCCTTTTGTTTCTCGGTCGTCTTGTGGATACTCCTGTTTGCTTGTCTATTTATATCTCTATAGCAGGATTTTGCCTGGGATTCCTTGTTTGAATTTTAGTTTCAGTTAATTTTTAGCTTTTGCTTGTATAGCAGCAACATTTTCTTATCTCATATTTTTATAGGTCACTCTCTAGTGTTGTTACAGATTTATCTGCTCATCTAATTCTTATTAATATATTTTATAAAGGTGATCCTATTTTCATGAAGTGCTTTAGGTTTCCCTTATCTGTAAATAGTCTTATTTCTCTGTGATAATTGTTGCATTCTTGTTGATAATTTTTTTCTTTCAAAAATTTGAAAATATCATTCCATTGCTATTCCCTGCATGATCAAAGTGAAAAAAATCTACACTTACCTGAGAACATTTTATTTCTATGTCATTGGTCTCATTTTATTGGGATCTTCTCTGGATTGTTTCCTTTCCTTTAACATTGGAAAGTTTGATTATTACATGTCAACATGATTTCCTTTTAGGGCCAATTCTGTTTGGAGTTCTATGGATTTTCTGTTTAGTTATTTTATGTTCTGTCAGGATGCTAAGGAAGTGCTAATTTTCAGTAGTTCAGTATTTATTATTTCTTCTTTCCCTTCTGGGTCATTTATCAGGACTTATTGTTTCTTTTTATAGTTCCTCAAAGAATTCTTAGGTGATTCGGTATATTTGCCATTTCATCATTTGGTTCTTGTATTTTGTTCTCAAGCAATTGTATCTTTCAGGTCACCGACTCTTGTTTCCAATATGTCTGTCCTGTTATTTTGTTCTTCACAATGCCGTCGAGTTACACTATTTTAGGATTTGCATGTTGTATTTCTTTTAGAAGGTACAGTCTGATTTCTAACATTTCATTCATCTTTTTCTTTTCATTCATTTTGTCAGATTGTTCCTTCAAGCTATTCCAGAGTTGCTTAATTATTGATTTTGTCTCTTTTTTCTCTCTCACTATTTCCCCTCCATTCACTTACAGTAACTGGAGATAAAATCTGTCCTCTCCCTTGTGGGAATTTCTGGAGTCCTTTTCTGCTTCAGCAGCTCCTCCAGGACCACATTTCTCTGTGTTGTAAACATTTGTGCTGTTCTCTCCTTTTTGTCCAGTGTACAGAGATGGACTACTGCTTCCAAGCATGGTGCTATTGTTTGTTCATTTGATTTATATGTTTGACTCATAATGCAGAGCTCCCTCAGACACCTGTGGCAGAAACTTTGCAATCAAGGATGGCAGGAAATTCTGCACCGGGCTAGCCACAGCAGGGTTCAAACTCAGCAACAATTCAACATGGATCCCAGCAAATGCATGATTTTGATGCTGTTCCCAAAGTCTCCAGAGGGTCTCCGACAATTACTGATCAAATCAGCATTTTGAGGAAGAGAAACAACTAGTTAGAATAGTATTCACCAGAATGATCTCCTGTCGGGCTTTGGTGTTGGTATTGGACCCAGGTGCTGCTTGGACATGGGCTTATGGACAGGGAGGACTTATCACTTGAGTTCCGTACCTAGGGAGAAATGGTCACACGCTACTGAGTCACTGTCTTTCCTAGTAGGTATACTTTTGATTCTGTTTATGCTTGGATAATTTCAGTCACACTGATGCTCTGGTGAAACTCTGCCACAATTGAAACACCAGAAGGTCCAAATAGACATTGGGAGCCAGCTACACTGCAGACTCAAGTTTCTTCCATCTGCCTGGCTTGCAGTGAGTCAGTTGTTGGGACTCTTTCAGTCCTGGGACTCATATGCCTGCATAGCATCCTGGCCATGCTCCCACTCAACTTGTCCCAATTGTTGAACTGTGGCAGGGGTTATACTCCCCTCCCCGCCTTTAGTCTGAAAACAGTTGGTTTCTCAGAGCATTAGACATTAGACATTAGACAGAGCCTTTTCTTTTCTTTTTTGAGGATTATTTTTGTCAGTTTCTCTTCTTGTCATGTCTTGGTAATTATTTGCTTTTCCCAGAGAGTGGCGTGGAAGTCAGGGTTCTACATTTTTCCTCCAAAATTCTTCTTGGGAGATGAATTAGGAGCAGTTCTGTCCACTTACTCATGTTGTTTAGAGTAGGTATGTGTTATTTGATTTCTTGACTGTTGTTTCCAACAATATTTATTTTTGATGGCTTTGATTGTGAATCCAAACAAGAGAAAATCCTTGACAACTTGAACCTTTTCCATATTTATCATGATGCTACCTATTGATTTAGTTGTGAACTACAATTCTTGTTCTTCTTCAGCAAGTACTTCATGTTTCAGTGCATAAGGTAGTGTCATCAGCATATCATAGGTTGTTAATAAGCCTTCGTCCAATCCTGATACCACACACTTCTTAATATTGTCCATGATCCCTGATTTTTTGCTCAGCACACAGATCAGATGATATAGTAAAAGGATACAAACATGAGGCACATGTCCCCTCATTTTAAACATGTAGTATGTCCTTGATTTCTTCTAAGAGCTGCCACTTCATCCATGTACAACTTCTGTATGTGAACCAATGAAGTGTTCTGAAATTCCTTTTATTCTTAATGCTGACGATATTTGTTTGTATCTTTGTTAGTTTGGGTTGACTAGAGAAACAAATGCAGTGACACTCATATTTATATAAGAAATCACTTTATATCAAGAAATAATCATAGATCAAGAAAGCTATCCCGCTTAGTCTAATTCAAATTCATAAGTCCAATCCACAACGACATGTAATGATGCAGAATGTAGGAAGATCACAGTTCCATGGGTGCATGGTCTTGTGGATTTGAGTTGATGGACACATGGCAGGCGGGGCACTGAGAGCTCCCAGGGTCAGTGGCCCAGTTCAACTGCAAGGAATGTGAAGGGAGAGAAAGGAGGTAGTTCTCAGGGCCTTCCTTATGAGAAAACCACCCCTCCAGAGACACCATCAAGTTGTGGTCTGATTGATAGACTAGATACTACCCCTACACTTTGGTACATTATCAAGTTGACATACAAACTGTTTAACTATTGCAGTACCGACATGCTTGAATGCCTTTTCACAATAGAATGCAAGTAAACATATTCTAGTGCTCTCTGCTTCCAGCTAATATTCATAGAAAGATAGCAATGATATCTATTGCTCCATATCCTCTTCTGGATCTAGACAGACTTTCTGGCAGCTCCCTATTGATGCACTGCTGCAACCATTGTTGAATAATCTTCAGCGAAATTTTATTTGCATGTAATATTAATGACACCGTTTCATATTCTATGCGTTTTGTGGAATATAGAAATGGATCTCCTCAAGTCAGTTGGCCAGGTGGCTGCCAATCAAATTTCTTGTCACAGGTTAGTCTGGTCTGTCATTTTGTTTTACTCTTGTGGCTTTCATGCTGTTATGATGATGACAGTTGTAGCACTGGTCTTGCAAACACCGGTGGGGTCATTCAAGGTAAAAAGGTTTCAGCAGTGCTTCCACAATAAGAACAAACTATAAAGAAGAAATAGTCCACTTCTGAGGAATTTGCTACTTGAAATCTAAAGAATAGCAGCTAGATAGCAGACGGCCATTACCCTGGCCCTTTTTTTTAGGTTCCAGTCAAATGCAAAGTTCTTGTGCCATCCAGCATGCTCCCCTGAAATCTTCATCATTTAAGAATACAAGGGTGGCATGCACCTTCCTACAGAGAAGTCTGCAGTTCAATCAAATAGCACCTCCCCCCTCCCCGCCAACAGAGCGGTACACGCCAACGGTACACTCAGTGTGTACTCCCTGGAACAGAAGTATTCTAAGCAACAGATGCAAAACCATAGGTGCATATCTGTGAGGGTTTTTTTCTTACCATGGTTTCAGATTAGAAGGCATACACATATCAAATATAAACAAGACCTTTTAATCTTTAAATAACAAACCCAAAGTATATTCTGTAGTATTCTTTAAATAGGAAATAGTTGTGTAGTTACATAATCTCCAGTCAACTGGAGGGTAGTTAGAGTGAAGTGGTATAGTGTAGTCTATAATAGCATGACCTCATTTGGAGGTACTAAGGAGATAGATAGCTTGCTGGAGATGGGGAACGTATCCACTTCCTGTGAGACCTTTCTGAGGAGAAGCCACATGTATCTGAGACAATCAGAATTTTGGAACTGAAGGAACCACATGAACACTCCTGCCAGCACTGAGATGCTTACAATGCCACCCACTGGCCTATGATCTTCCTGTACTTGGTATCATTGCATGTATTTTGTGAGTCTGAAGAGGACTTTATAAATTGGTATCAGTCATATGTGCTATTATCAGATGTATGGACTTGATCTGGAGGGGGCTGGGATGTTTTCTCAATAGTCTACTGCTCTGGTAAATAATACTCTTTCTTAAACACATATGAATGTCTTTGGATTTGTTTCTCTAGTCATCCAAGACTTAAACATCATGGTATAAGAAGTGGGATACTAGAGAAACAAATAGCAAAGGTGGAGAGTGGATGTTCGTATGACCTCTCTCTCAATGTAGTTGTTTTTTAAATTTTTTTGATTTGTCTATGCCGTTTACTGGGTTGTTTGATGAAATGAATATGGGAAGCTAAATCTTTGATTATTGGTTTGGTTGTAGTCTTTGATTATTCCTGTGTGCAGTGGCACAAATGCATGTTACTGTCTATTTTGAAATCAGGGGTAGAAATTTCCCCTTGAATTTCTCAGAGATAGTGCTGATTAGAGAAAATGGCTGACTCAGATCAAAATGACTGACAGAAAGTCTAGCCCTGGCTTAGGCAATGCTGTCAGTGGTCTAATCCCACATTTCGTATAAATAGAATAGTTTAGATAAGGATTAAGATAAACCAAAATAATGGATGGCCCTGACTGCTTTAAGAATTGAGTTTAGGGACTGATTCTACTTTGCTTATACTGATTTCTTCTGATTATTATTGTTGATACAAGGATTTATGGAACTTATTATTGGGAAGTTTAAGCCCACTTGCCTTCAGTTATTACATTTTAAATCTTTAAATGAGTTAGGACACACCTGTAAAGAAGACACTTAAAAGATTAGCTCCCACCCAGTCTTGGCATTTGTATTCCAACAGACTTGTGTGTGGGCAAGATTGACAGATTGAAGGAAAAAAGCAACTCTGGATTTTGGACTCTTAAACTAGTATGCTTTTTTTTTCCTTCCGAAACTGGAAAACATCTGGATCCATGAAAAAACTCTTTACTCTAGGACTAAAATGTTAAAGGGAGCTTGCTGTAAAGCTAAAATGTTTGGTAGGTAACCCCCTGGATCCTTTGGTTGAGTGAAATTGGAAGAAAAACAGCAATAGAGAGATAGGTTAAGTCTGGGCACTAATACCTGTGGTCCTGGTTGACAGGAACTTGAGAAGATGAGAGCTTGAGGACTGGTCTTCATTTCATGAACTAGCACTAGGGGGCTACTATTATTGAGAATTTGTGATAGGGCCATGCCCAAAGGCAAGGCAACTGTTGGAAACACTAGTGAGGCTAAGTGAGGCAGTCCACATTGAGTGAACCAGAACACCACCAGATGAAGTGATTTTTGAACCTGTAGATCACTATTGAATAGTCCTGGAATGAACATGGAATGTGCTTACATCTATTTGTCCTGTAGCTTTTCTGTCTATGGGATATATACCTATCACAAAAAAGGCAATGCCTGTGTGTAGTTATGTAATTTTGTGTCAGCTTGATAAAGTGTAGGCGTGCAGTCTAGTATGTCAATCAGATCACAGCTCGATTGTGGCTCCTGGTGCACATGGCCTTCTCACAAGGAGGGCCCTGTCAGCCTCACTTATCTCTGTGTATGTTTTCGCCTTCCTGCTACTGAATCAGTCAGAGCCACACTGAGAGTTGTCAGAGCCCTCTGATGCTTCCACTGCCATTGGATCCAGAAGACCTTGCACCCAGGGCCAGTGAAATTTTTGCATTCTGCATCACTGCCTGTGACTTCTTGAGTCTGAAGCGAGACTTATGGACTAGTATCAGAATTGTGAACTTGAGTTGGACTGGACCAGGATGTTTAATTGATGCAAAATTACTTCTTGATATAAAGCTCTCTCTTACATAGGAGTATATATACTTGACTCTCAATTTGTTTTCTAGATAACGTGGGCAACATATAAGAGTCTCCAAATGGCACTTAGGTCCTGGTGTTTATGATTTGCTTAAATCCTGTCTCATGTATGTGGGTAGGACCTATTAACTTAACTAAAAAGAACATAAAATGGAGACAATAAGAAAATGTCACTTTCAAGAATGTAGCATCGAAAATAATTGGTTTGGTTGCTGATATGCTGTTTATCATCTAATGGCTCTCTTTGAATAAAGCCAACTGCCTATTGCTAGCTGCCTCAGGGAGAAGCCCACGTGTCTAGACACAGATAAAAATTTCTGGTCAATCACTCAAGAGAAATTGAATCCTGCCACAACCACATAGGTGAATTTGGAAGTGAATCCTGATACCTATCAAACTTTGACACCACTGTAGCCTTGAGCAACATGTGGATTGCAGCCCAGTGCAGAGTACTGCAGTATTTAGATTAAGCATCAAGTTATCAAATAATTATTAAAATGCTCTTGTTTCCTCATATGTCAATATGAATTATAGAGAAAAACTGGAACTTGTGGTACCACTGAGGTTATAAAATAGTATGAATAGTTAATGGACAAAATCCTAAATGCCAACCAAGTGCTATAGGAAGGAAAGGTGGATGTTATCAGAGATAAAATATTAAATAAGAAATGAAAATAGCTCTAAATTATTTGTATGGAAACCTTACTTCTCACTAAAATACTTGGCTAATTCACATTTTCTGAAATCAGTGTCACTCTGACTTTTTTTTGTGTGGCATCACTGCCCTGGTGGGAGTAGGAAGACCAGCCTTGCTCCTGGAGAGCTGCTGCTGGATTTGAATCATCAACCCTGTAGGTCGCAGTCCTGCAAGCAACCATTACACTACCAGGGCTCAGCCCGTCACTCTGATTTTTTTTAAGGGAAAAAAGAGTCTGATGTTCTTATTAAATTCCTGCATGCCACAAATGTTTTGTGCTTGACTGCTAACATAGATACTGTCAGTTCTAATGCACCCCACTGCACCATAAAAGAAATAACTAATTATTTGCTTTCATGAAAATGATAGCTTTGATTACCCTGTAGAGCACCATGGTACCATGTAACAATGGGGTTGCTAATGTTAGAACTGACTTTCTTAAAGGCAGATAATTCATGACTTCTGTCTTTCTTCCTTTCTTTCTTTATTAGTCAATAGAAGTTTGATTCCTTCTGAGAAGAGGGAGTCACCAGGGCATTCCCTTTTCTCTTTCTTCATTATTAACTTAACAAACCCTCAGGATCGAGATAGCATAGATCAGATTAGGATAACACAGATCATGTAGACTTCTTTGAGCTGTTGCACTCTCCAAACCATAAATTATTAGGTGTATCTCCAGTCCTTTAGAGTTTTTATTTCAAACCCAGCAGGCTACCTTCATGTGCCTCTTTTCTCAGAATCATCATCCACTTCAGGGCATCCATGCCTGATTTTGTCCTCCTCCTGAGAAAGGAGCCTCATCTCTCATTCTCTACCAGGCAGAGGAGGAACAATGAATCCATATTCCTAGGCCATGTCCCATGCAACTGAGTGAGTGCAGAGGGAGAGAGGAATCAAAGAGTATTGATTTTCTTCATCGGGAACAACACAATTATGGCAGCAATAAAGGTGGGAGGTGAGGTGTCCAGAAAGGAAAATTTCGGCCAAGACATCCATGAAATTTAAACAATTTGTACTGGAATGTATCTGAAGACTCTCGTTCAGAGTCCTGTTCTCCCCACCATTTCTAGTTTCCAGAAGGATTGTCCTACAGCCTGCAGTGAGAAATGAGTCCCTCTACATTGTCCCTGTGAGTCTTTCGTTAGGTAATAGCTTAAACTGCCAATGTAAAGGACAAGGCTCAAGTCCTCTGAGACACACCTTGGGGGGAAATCCTGAAGGTCTACCTCCAAAAAAACAGCTGATGAACAGGATAGCACACATCTTCTCTAATACACATGATGTCTTAATGAGTGAGAGTCAGCACATGGGAACCAGCTTTGGGGGATTTTGTTTTGCTTTGCTTTGCTTTATTGTTTTGTTGTTTGTTTTTCAAAATCTCCCTCTTGGCAAAGGCCTCCTGGTGGCATTGTGGGTTTAGTCATTTGGTTGTTAACAGCAAAGCAAGTGGTTCAAGCCAATTCACTGCTCCATGGAAGAAACATGAAGTTGTTCGCTTCTGTGACTAGCTACACTCCTGGAAACGCTACCTGGAGTCGCCATTAGAATGGGCTGCATAGTAGTGACTGTTTTTTATTTAAAAATAAAACTAGGAAATAGTTTCTATTGATATTGATTCTGATTGATGGCAACCCCCTATGTTGTTGATGAGAGATGTGCTTCATAGGGTTTTCAGGTGATTTATAAAAAGCAGATCACCAAGCCTTTCTTCTAAGACACAGCTGAGTATGTTGTAGTGGCCAATCTGTGTAGGCTAATTGTTAACTATGTGTACTACCCAGAGACTCTGAACGATCCCTTAAGCACTCCTAAATGATTGTGAAGTTGAGGGAGATTAATATTTTTTTGTGTGTGTGGCATCACTGCCCTGGTGGGAGTAGGAAACCCAGTCTTGCTCCTGGAAAGCTGCTGCTGGATTTGAACCATCAACCCTGTGGGCTGCAGTCCCGCACACAACCCCTATGCCACCAGGACTCAGCGATTAATATTAAGCTAATGATGACATAACTATAATGCCAAAAAACTGCATTAAAGTTTTCCTAAGGTCAGACTCTGAGCTTTGATTTTTTTTTCAGTTGATCTTTACAACCAACCCTAAATTACAGACATGTATATATGCATGTATGTATGTGTATAATTGTTATTTTACATATTTTTACAATTTGATTTCACCATAGTTTGGAGCAAAGC
This sequence comes from Nesogale talazaci, assembly GCA_004026705.1. Classification (NCBI taxonomy): domain Eukaryota; kingdom Metazoa; phylum Chordata; class Mammalia; order Afrosoricida; family Tenrecidae; genus Nesogale; species Nesogale talazaci. Next base: position 29,219 of record PVJH01015231.1, read on the forward strand.
CATGTTTGAACTTAGGCAGTAAGATTTCACTCATACAACGTGTAGGCAATATTCTGATTTTTCAGTATACCTGCTCTTTCTTTACCTGAGTGATTTGAAATGAATGATCCAGTAAATTCGTTTGTACTTCCCTAGACCCTACATCATTCTTATTGGAGTTAGAATATCATTGCAAAATATTTCTGTTAAGTATTGATTATCTTAGTTCACAGAGGAATGTCATAGTCAACCTGTCCTCCATGTACTAGGTGCTTTTCTGCTTGAGTTTAGGCTCTTTTGGATTTTCTAAGAAGTCTAAGGATGAATGAGAGATGGTAATTTTTATTCAACATCACCAGTTGGTTTCACAAGAGAAAAAATGGCAAGTTAAATACTCATTTGGTACTTTGGAAATAAAGTCTACTTGCTCAGAAAAAGGGGCTTGATGTGTCTATGACATATGTTTTCTATTTTTTTAATTTAAAACATATGCTTCATATTTAATAATTGTAGAGATCTTTACAAAATGAAAAAAAGCAAGAAGAGTGCAAATGAGAGTGTGTTTACTGAAATATATTTTAGGATTTCAGTTCATTCATGTTCAAGATTTTCTCTTATGTATTGAAAATGTTTATATTTACCAAAAGCTAGCTAGTGTCAGTTTAGATGATTCCAATTTTGTTGGAGTCATTCAAATATATGCCTTCTCACCATCAGGCCTGATCAAGGTGTTTACCTTGTCCATACCAAAGTCATAGACTGGAGCTTCTTCACAACCTCTTTGATCGGGTGCTTATTGACCTTGATATCCACAATGAACATGTTTGTGTTGCTATCTTTGATCTTCTGCATGGCAAACACTGTGGTCAAGAGGAACTTGAGGCTAGCATAGTGGTCCAGTTTTGTCCCTGGGGGACACTCTTCTGAGGGCATTTGGACTGCCTTCTTAACCTCGGGGCCTTGGGTCACTCCAGGGTGGGTGACCAGCAGATCTCTTCATTTGGAACCTTGGGCAACTTTCCATGCAACCTTCCTGACCTTTAATCACCTTTGACGTCCATTTTGAGAGAGGCAGGAGCTTCCTGCTTTGCCTTCCTGGCATCTTTGTAAAACACCATGCTCAAGTGTTTATAATAAGATAGGCTTTAACCTATTTGCCATGACATTTAACATAAAGTGGTTGAATCTCTATTGATGTCCTTATTTAATCAGTAAGGTTTGAAAATGAGGCAAGTTTTGATTGAAGAGTCATGGTTGAATACTTATTAAATGTTAAAATTCTGAAAGATGAAAGATATGGGTCTCAGAACTTATTCTCCTGACTCTTATCCCAGATTTTCCCCTCAACCAGAGCTGAAAAGGTACCTTTATTGCACCCTTGGCTTTGTCCAACAGGAGCAAACAGAGGGAGCTAGATGCACCAATCCATCCTCTAGGGATTTGGTGAATTCCTCTGGAATTAGTTAAGTGCAGCCGTGTTTTATAGGAGATAGCTCTTGTATATCCCAGTGTTTTGTACTACTAAGTAATTCATTTTGCTACAGCCCAATCTGGAAATCTAAGGTATGAAAATATCATTTCCTCTAAAGATGGAGATTTCATGTGCACCTACCATAGAAAGATGACATTACTAGACAAGCTTCAAGAATACTTGTGATTCCACACATTAGCAGTAAGTTCATGAAGCTGATTTTTCTGATGGGAAAGTATGTGTTGACAAGTAATAGATACCAACTCACTGACCATGCTTCGATGACAACAATTCAGATAACTCGGCAACATGTGCATATTTTAAAGAATTTTCACTTGTATGAATGGAAAGAAGTCCAAGATTTACATAGACATTTGCTAATAAGAAATTGAAAAATCAAATTGAGCTCATCCCCCAGGAATCCTGTGCATTAGTTAAATTTGATTTTACCCTAAGTTAGGAGCTTTACAGCAATACCACGTTGGGCTAAATGACAGTATTTGAATAAGAATGTGTGTACCATGATACAGTTAGGTTCCCGTGATGGTTTATCTTCATTCTTGTTTCTCAACACTGAAAGAATTCATGCAGCAGAGAAACTTTTGTAAATGCAAGTGACTTTTATGAGGGAAAGCAATGTTTCTGGCATTACAATCTCAGACGTACCTGGTATCCCTGGAAAACATGCTCAGCTGTCAGGTGGGGGCTGTGGGAAAGTTCTTGACTGAAACTGGCGTTTTCAGGGGAACATAGAAGGAAGGCAGTAACTGGAGCATGGAACCAGCTTGTGGAGCCAAGGGCAGGAAATCCCAAGAGAGTGAGTGGGCCAGGAGAAAGCAAGTGTGGAGGTGCGTGGGAGCCTGTACTAGGGAGAAATCTCACCCCACTCCCTGTACCACTCACCTTGACCTGCCTGCTCTTTGTTTTTATCCCCTCCCCACCCCACTGGCTGGGGAGGTGTGGTTGAGGATATTGGTTGTTCTTATTGGCTGAGTTTAGGCACACCTGTGTGATGTCTTGTCACTAGTGTATAGTCTGTGCACACAGGTATACCTCCCACCTGGGCCCAACTGACTTGGGTCTGAACATGCTCAGTTCTGATTTTTTCCCATAGGTGACGAGTTAATGTGCTTGATTTCTTTCCAACCCTTTATTGTGGCATGGACAGCTAATTTTCCTTTAGCATAAGTTAGGGGTAGACAATGTGTCATGTCTCTGTCTAGCTACCTTTCAGCAGTATTCCGTACACTTTTGAGAAAACTATCTATGAATATATAGACCAATATTAACATTATGGAAATGCTGTCAAGTCAATTATTCCATAAAAATTCATGGAAATGGTTTCCCTTAGGAAAGTGTATATGCAAGAGAGTGAAATCATACAGAAATGTTGTTGGTAATATTTTAAATCTTCATGTGTGGGAAACTGAAGACCTGGAATAAGTGCACTTGGCTTTATCCCAGCACTTTCAGACTTCAAGTCCTAGTGGGAGGCATGTCTCTGCCATCTGAAATATGGTGAAAGCCTGCAATACACATATTCCAGGAAGGACATTTCTCCACAGCGTATCTACCCTCTCCCCACATACAAATGCTGTCTCCTACAGACATGTTGCTCCTCCTGAACACAGCTAAAGGATACTTATTTGTAAGAGTATTCTTTCCCTTTGTCCCTTAGACAAAGAGCTTTAGGCACCTTTTGTCTCTTGAATGTCTGGCACTCTCTTTGAAGTAGTCCCCTTGAAGGTTTGAAATTTTAGTGCATTTCCCATTTGATTGATGTGTATGTACAACATGAAGCCTGGATGCTTCAAAAGCTATATAAACACATAGCTAAATAAACACAAGACTTCTCCTGCCTCTCCCCTCTGTCGAGAATGAAGCCCAATTCCCTGCTTCCCTCTTTCTGTCTTCTTTAATTGTGAACATCATTTCTCAGGATTGTTAAACTATGGAACTGGTCCCCCTAGCTATGTCATGTGAAGTCTGAAGCAAATACTATTATATGTATATACATGTACTACAGAGTGAATATTAATAATGATAACTATAATCAAGCATTTACTAAATGTAGGACAGTATATTTACAGTGCTCCTTACACGAGAGGATTGCAAGTCGGCATCTCATGGAATGTGGACTATTGGGAGAGACTATCATACTCAATAAAGTTGAAGGTCGGCAAAAAAAGAGAGGGAGGGTCTCAATGAGATATGTTTATACAATGACTGCAACAATGGGCTCAAATATAGCAACCGGTTTGTCTTATTCTGTATAGGGTAGCTTTGGACCATGGTCGACTCAAGAGCACCTAATAACAACATAGCCCAGATTATATTTTGGCTTCTGGTGAGACTATGCAAATATGTTTCTTGTGGCCTACTGTAGGGATTGGATAGTTTTCTAATAATGCAAATGAAATGCATAACACTTTTGTATTGTTGGGCCATGAAAAGTTTACAGAAACCTAATAAGGGGATCAATCAGTGTGCTATGCAAGGTTTTCTAAAAAATGAATTCAGGATAATTATGATTTTATATATGGATAGATTTATACAGTGAGAAGGAATATAGCAGTTAATTAGTCAACACAGCAGTGCAGATGGTTCAGTTCCACCCACTTCCATGGAAGAGTTACTATACTGCAAGTCCTTCAACTTATGTGGGTTGTCAGGTCCAAGGTCAAGGAAGTTCACAGCAAAGTCCTCCCTTGGGGTAGGTAAGCAGAGTTAGCCCATAGGCATGAAGCAGCAGGATGGGTCAGCAACAGTCAGCAGATCAGGAGCTTAGAGAAGACCTGGATGGGATATTGAAAGCAAGCAATTCAAGGTGAAAGTGTTCTCTAACCTAAAGTTCAAGTGGAGTACACACCAGCAGTGTGGCGAAGCAGGTCTCCAGGGGGCCTCAAGCGCCAGCTGCATGATCCATCATTTGGTCTGGCCCACAGGTAGTGCAGCTAACAGGTTGAGGCAGAGAACAAGTAAATCAGCAGCATGGCAGAGAACAAGTAAATCAGCAGCATGCTTCAGAGAGCAACAAAGAGTGTGTGGGGGAGTAACCCCACAGAGCCATTTATCCCTTTGCCCAACAATGAAATTGCAACCTTCTTAATCCCACATGTTCCTGATGGCCAGATTGGCACAATAGACCTATCACAATCATCAGTTGTTTCTTCCCTCTTGTTGGGAAGAGGCAACAATGAAAAGATAGGCTGAATTTGGACACATGCAATCAGCACCCATTGAATGAAGACAAGGGGCTGGGAGAAGCAGAGAAAGGTGTGTGACCACCGAGGCCTACACGTGGCATCTGTTGACTTAGCCTATGTGGATTGGGAATGAAAGGTAGAAGAGGGCGGGTTGTCTGAAATGCAGATAGGTATGTGTACTGACACCTATGACTGGTACCCACTTACCTAGCTCATGAGGACAAGGAATGAGATAGTCCTCACCTGGCCAAACAGAGTTCTGTGAGCCCTGGTAGTGAAGTGGTTACATATGGGGCTACTCACATCAAGGACTATAGTTTTAAGTCACTAGCCACTTCAGGGGAAATATGTGAAACTTGCTACTCCTGTAAAGAGTTTCTGTCTCCAAATCCCACAGAGGTTGGTCTGCCCTATCCTATAGTCTCTATGAGTCAGAATCAACTTGGTGGTATGAGTTTGGTTTGGATGATATGAGCTGATATAGATGGTTGTGATTTGGTGCTTTTAGAGGAGGCTTTTGTAATAGGGCTAAATGCTAAAAGTTCCAATGGGAGCAGAAGATTCTCCAGTGGAAGGATCGTTGCTGGCTCCTCAAAAGCAGGGGAATTATCTTCCAAGTTGGAACAAAAAAAAGTGGCCAGAGAAGCCTAGAGATGGCCCCCAGTGTCATGGGTTACTTTTAAATAACCTTTCTCACTGTGGTTTTGTAACATCCCCAAATGCCTACATGGGACTAGGTGAATCAAACACTGTGGCCACCAACAGAGCTGGGTGACTTTCTATTCATGGAAATACGGTGCTTGGCACCCTTGTGGAGCGGGCCATATGATGGGGGACTATGATGAGGGCACTGTACAGCTTTTCCATTCCCCTACAGTCCTTGTGACCCAGGGTCCTTGTGCCGAGAATCACCTCAACCCAAGAGACGGAGCACTTTAATACCGGAGATGATAAGGCAGTGACACGCATGGCAGAGAACTGGCAGCAAGAGAACCAAGAGCTCAGCAGATAACCCAGTTGGCTTTCCAATCCATTGATCAAAAAATCTATGCATCTTTGGGTTGCGAACAGGATGGCATGCCTCTAGATATTTTCCAACAAAGCTAAGCTTGCTGATGTGGAGTTAAAGAGCTTTGTTAACAGCAGCATGGACAGGGAAAACATCAAGTCTAGGGAGTTGAGCAGTGGTTGAGGCTTGAGAGGACTGCCTGTTGGAAAGGCTCAGAAAATGTATTGACCAGAAAATTGTTTCTTGAGTCATTCCTGATGCTGAATTGTAACCTGTTACTTCCTCAATAAACCTGATAACTGTATTGCCTCTAAGTTTTGTATAGTCATGATAATCAATTATCAAGCATAGCAGAGAATTAGAGAATGTCATGAAAAGGATGGCTGGTGTCAGAATATGTAAAAAATTTGGAGAGGGGCTATGTGTTCACTACTTCATAGGAATCAGCCTTTGCCTGTTAATCTGATTCTCTGTCCTTTTTGAAGTTAAGGGAGATCAACTATCTCCACTACATCATTTCTACATATAAGCTTACCTTTTTTTAACAATGCTTGTATATAATAAAAATGTGTGACATTAACGGAGTCAACAAAATCAAGATGCAAACATATATGAGGGGGATCTTAAAAATTCATTTAAAAATAATTTAGAGGGAAGCTACACAGACTAAGTATACAACGATAGAGGAGAGGAAGGCCACCATAGATGACATGAAGTCCAATACAGAGGGTATGAAGTCCATGCACCAAAGGGAAATACTGAAGTTAATAGTGGAAGTAGCGGAAGCTTCACACAAGATCACAGATCTCATGAACAGATTAGAGGAGGCTGGGATGTGTCTCAGTGATCTTGAAGACAATCAGGCTGACCTCATCAAATGAAAAAGACAATCAAACAAGATAATAAAAGAGGCAGAAGAAAACCTGAGATCAATGAGCGATGCTATGAAAAGGAACAACATATGAATTATTGGCATACCAGAACAAAACACAACAAAGAAGTTAACAGCTAATTTAACAAGGGAATTTCTGGAAGAAAATTACCCCACCCCAATGAATGAGCACAAGTAACTCATGCAGGAAGCAGAGGGGACACCGAGTAGAATAAACCTCAGGAAGAGCTTATTCAGGCATGAATAGTTAAACTACCCAATTTCAAGGAAAAAGAGAAAATTCTGAGAGCAGCAAGAGAAAGGAAGATGGTCACATACAAAGGCTCTCAGCTAGGTATATGTGCACACTTATCAAAAGAAACTATGAAAAGGAGAAGAGAGTGGACCAATATCTTCCAGAATCTGAAAGAAAACAATGCCTCCCTTAGAATTCTTTACCTGGCAAGATTATCTACTAAGGTAATGAGAGATAAGCTGAAAGAAAATAATGCCTCCCCTAGAATTCTTTACCTGGCAAGATAACCTATTAAGATAGAAGGAGAGATAAGGGTTTTCTAGTGCAAGAAAAAACTTAAAGAATATGCTGTGAGACATCCAACCCTGAGGAAGATCCTAGCTGACTCACTATGGCCAGAAGACCAATATCCACTGAGCACAAACAGGAGAACATCATGTAGTCCAACCTCACCACGAATCCAATGAACCAATACAAATAGCCAAGAAAATACAGCCACAGGAGAAAAACATGGCAATAAAGAACCCCTCCCCACAAAAACACAACACAGCAATAAAAAGGATGATAGGAAAACACCCAAATCAAAAAGACATGAGATATCAACAATGAACCCACAGATTCGAATCACTCTAAATGTCAAAGGCCTTAACTCAATCATTAAAATAAAAGGCTGGTGGACTGGCTTGGAAAACATAATTCATCAATCTGTTGCCTGCAGGAACACATCTTAAGCTCACAGACAAAAGTAAACTAAGAATAAATGCAGGAGGAGCATATATCAGGCAAATGGCAACTCAAAAAAAGAAGAGTCACAATCCTAATCTAAGACAAAACTGACTTCAAATTTCAAGCTATAAAAAGAGATAAGGTCAAGGAGAAAAAGAAGAAAAAAGAGATAAGCAGAGGTACTTTATAATGCTCAAAGAATGACTTCACCAGAAACCCATGAGCATAATAAACATATATATGCTAAATGAGAGTCCTGGAAAATTTGTCAAACAGACTATTCGGAACACAAAAAAAGATGTTGCAGACTCAACGATTATAGTAGGGGACTTTAATACACCACTCTCAGAGAAAGATAGATTTTGGGGAAGAAAGCTCAGCAAAGACACTGTAGAACTAAACTCTACAATTAGGCAACTAGATCTAATAGACATATTTAGAGCTTTCCATCCAAATGCAAAAAAATACATATGTTTTTCTCAAGTCCACATGGCACATTTTTGAACATCAGCCAAATACCAAGGCAAGTTAAGTCTAAATAAATTCAAACACAGAGCCTATACAGCTGTCTATCTCTGATCACCATGCCATAAAGGACAACCAGGAAAGGAAGGGCAAACAATTGGAGGATGAATATTGAGTTTCAGCAGAACAAGTGAGTACTGACTCAGATTAGAGAGAAGATCAAAAAGTTTCTAAAAACTCATGAGAGTGAAAATGCTTCATATCAAAACCTTTTGGATGTGGCAAAAGCAGTCATCAGAGGTAGTTTGATTATAAAAGGTGCATATATAAAAAAAGGAAGAGAGGCTTAAGATGGATATACTCACTAAAACTCCAACAATTAGAACAAAGTCAACAAAATAATCCTTCTAACAACAAAAGAAAATAAATAATAAAAATCAGGGTAGAGTTGAAACACTGGGAAGATAAGAGAACAATGCAGCAAAAAGCTGGTTCTTTGAAAGAATAAACAGAATTGATAGACAGTTGGCTAAACTAACCAAAGAAAGGACAGAGCAAGCAACAATAGACAGGATGAGGAAATAAAACATGGTCAATCACAAAAGACCCTAATGAGATTAAAAGTACAATCACAATGTACTATGAATGGTGGTGCTCTAATGAGTTCAACAGTGTGGAAGACATGGACAAATATTTGGAAAAACAATCCCTCTCCAGATTATTCCAGATAGAGGCCAAGAACCTTAAAAACCCTATAGCAAAAGAAGAAATATATATGGTTATCAAGACGCTGCCAACAACAAAAGAGCTCAAGGATCACATGGCTTCACTGGAGAATTCTACAAAGGATTCTGAGAGGAGCTGGCATCAATCCTCCACAAAGTTTTTCAGAGTGTAGAAATGGATGGAAAACTCCCAAGCTCATTTTATGAAGCCAACATAGCTTTGATACCCAAGTAGGAAAAGGATCCCACAGGAATAGAGAACTGTAGACTGATATATCTAATGAATATAGATGCAAAAATCTTCAACAAGATATCGTCCAATAGAATACAGAAGTATATAAAATGCATAATCTATCAGGATCAGGTAGGATTCATTCCAGGGATGCAGGGATGTTTTAACATATGAAAATTCATCGATATTATTCAGCAGATGGAGAAGAGAAAGTATAAGACCACACGATAATATCCATCGATGCAGAAAAAGCATTTGACAACATCCAGCACCCATTCCTAATTAAGATGCTCAGGAGTATAGGGATGGAAGGAAAGTTCTTCAAGCTAATACAAGCTATGTATGAAAAGCCAATGACTAGCATCATAGTCAATGGAGAAAAGACAACATCAATCGCACTGAAAAAGGGGACTAGACAAGGATACCCCTTATCTCCACTGCTATTCAATATTGTACTGGAAGTCCTAGCTAATAACATAAGGCAACAGAAAGATATCAAAGATATTTAATTATGGAAAGAGGAGGTGAAATTATTGTTATTTGCTGATGACATGATTCTGTATTTTGAAAATACCAAAACCTTCATAACAGAAGTACTGACAACGATAGAGAAATATGGGAAGTACAGCAGGATAAAAGATTAGCAAACAGAAGTCGAGTGGTTTACTGTATACATCTGACAAGACAATGGAAGAGGAAATCATGAAGACAGTACCATTCACAATAGACAAGAAAAAAATAAAGTATCTTGGGATCCATCTAACAACAACACCACCAACAACAAAAGACCTATAAAAGAAAAACTATGACACCCTACTATAGCAAATCAAAAGTGACCTCTCCAAGTGGAGGAAATCCGCATGCTCATGGATTGCAAGACTCAATATAGTTAAGATGTTTATCCTACCCAGGACACTACAAATTTAAGTCTATCCTGTTTCAAATACCATCAACCTTCTTCAGAGAATTGAAAAAACTGACCACCAAATTCATATGTAGTCAAAAGAAGCCCAGAATTAGCAGAGATTTCCTCAAGAAAAATATAGTTGGGGAGGGCTCATTAATATTAATAAGACAAGAGAGTAGAACAAGACTCCTTGACCCGTGGGCCACATGTGGCTCACCGTGGACATGTATCTATCCTGCCTGGTGTTTTCTTCACACTGCCTGCCTTGCTTAGCAGCTGGCTCATCCTGGACCACAGTGATTTTGTTCAAACTGCTTTAAAAAAAACCAACTATAGTCCGACCCTGCATCAGTCTGAGGGAGAGGGAACTGACTCTCTGTTTAAAAAGTTTGAGGACCCCTGTAGTAGACAATGAATGTTCTGGATGTCTGGATTCTCCCATTCTCTCCCATTCCTCTCCCACTCAAAAGTTTAATTGAGATAAAATTAGTATTATCATGCACTTCCACAGATAAGTCAATTGTGAAGCGAACTGTAGGTACATTTCAGTTCTAGTGCTCCTCCCCTCTGGTACACCGAATATTTCCCCATGCCCCTTCCAAGTACCCCAGACCCTGTGCCCAGGAAGCTAATTCATTGCATCAGCTATTGTCTCTCTGCATGCGCTCCTTCTGTGCTTCATAAATTAGGAAACATAAAAGAAGCAATTAGAAAACAAAATAGAGAAACAATAATTAATAGATGAATAAAGAGGAAGAAGAAAAACCTCCTGGTAATATTAAGTCAGAGAGAAAATTTATGTCTTGAAACAAGTGAGAAATATTTAAACCTAAAACAAATACTGGTTGAATCTAGAGGGTAGTCAGTTAAGTGTCATATTATACTGTTGTTCCAGGTCCCATCATCAAGTTTACAATAATCTATGTTGATAACAAAGTTGTTATCATCCTTTGACTTTGACCAGAGAACATCTTCCAGAGGTTTGGTCTGACTAGATAGATTTGGGGCTCCCACTGTCCTCCACAGCCTTCTACAAATTGGGTGTTCACAATATAAGCTCTGATTTAATCAGCATATTTGGATTTTGTCATTTATTATCTTTGGACCACAGAGCCTGGAGTGCTTCTTTTATGTGGGTTTAGCTGGTGACTCCCTTAGAGGGCTGCTTGTTTGAATACAAGTCTTCAAGATTACAGCACTACTCTAATTGATAGCAGCACCTGTTTACTCAGCACACATTAATGTAGTACCCCTATCTTCAGGGATCACTTCCTGACGGTGAGTATGGAGCAGGTAAACTCTCCTGTTCTAAGGAAGAAGCTCACCTATATTCCTCACTCCTAACTTTCAAATGAAAGATTTTAACATGAAAACCAGACAAATTTTCTTTGGACTTTTCCACTTAAAAATGAGTACAAGCTTCTTCTCACCAGTCTATTGATTTCCTAATCTAATTTAGGGAAGATTGGGTCTTTTATTTTTCCATAAATTTATTTATTTTTCAAAACCATTTTAGTGGGAGTGAATACAAATATACCATTCTCTAGCTCAGTAACATCAAGCAGTATTGTCAATTGCTACGGCAATAAGTTTCATTTTTATTTTTATTTTTTTAAGGCATCACTGGCCTGGTGGTGGGAGTAGGAGGCCTATCCTTTGCTCCTGGGAGCCGGAATTGAACCTCCATCCCAGTGGGCCACAGTCCCGCGCACAACCACTACGCCACTGGGGCTCAGCCATAAGTTTCATTTAAAAAAAAATCATTTTATTGGGGGCTCATACAGCTCTTATCACAATCCATTCATTGCGTCAAGCACATTTGTACATTTGATGCCATCCACTCTTCTTTTTTCTCTCCCTCCCTCCCTCTCCCTCTCTCACTATCTCTTGATAATTTTTTTTTCACATCTCACACCGACCAATGTCTCCCTTTACTCACTCTGACAGGCCTGGCAACTGGCTTTGATCCCTTTGTTAAATATATAACCAGGCGCTATCCTAAACTAATGAGAAATAGGATAAAGCTTTACATTATCTGTAGCATACTGATAATCCCGGAGCACTAAGTAAGACACAACTAATGGAAAAATGGTACTGTTACTTTCTTCATATACAATCGTGATTAAGACATCATGGAAAATCATCTTTTTTTTTCCCCCTGAGTATGCTTTGTAATAAGAGTAGACATTTCACAAATACCTTCGGAACAATTGTGAGGATGGCCCAGGACTGGGTAAGGTATTGTTCTGTTGTGCACACGGTCACTACGAGTCAGATCCGACTGATGGCGCCTAACAACAGCAGCACAAATACCTTTCTTCCCCATGTAAAATTCATCAGTCGGAATTCAGCAACTAATGGTAAAAACACCACGAGCAGCATTTTTTTGGGGGGGCATCACTACCCTCTGGTGGGAGTGGGAGGCCCAGCCTTGCTCCTGGAGAGCTGCTGCTGGATTTGAACCTCCAAGTCAGTGGGCTGCAGTCCCACACTCAACCACTACCCATGAACAGCATTTAATGTCGGAGATGTAATACATGTAACGGGGCTATTACTGAAAAGTCAAATAGAGACCAATGCAACAATACAGATATAGTCATGTGGACATACATTCCCACACCAAGAGTTAAGGAACAAGGTATAAGACAAATGTCTGGTTGAATAAGATGTGGTTATCTTTAGTGAAGAATAGAATAGTAAAGCCAGAAGGAAGCACAGTGGTTTAAAAATTCTCTTCTTTTTGAACCCACCATCTCAGAGAAGAATATAGAAGGGTGATGTGGACTAAGGAGACAATAATTTATCAAGAAGCACATATGACCAACTTATAACACACGTGGCAGAAGCAGTGGTGTTGATGGATGGATTTCTCCTTTTCCATGTGGAAGAGCAGTATCAATACGAACTAATGTACATCATGTGCAACCTGTGAGGAGCAGCCTAGGTGCTGTTAAATATCGAACAGGTGGCAAGAGAGATTGCAAACTAAGATGATCTAGGAAGAAAATCTTAGTAAACTACTTGCAAAAAAAAACCCAGCAATGACAATGATGAAAAAAAATAGGTTCCTAATGAAGTAATAATTAATAATTACAGTGCAGGTGCAGTATTACATGTTAAGATAGACAGTTTATACCCACCAGTATATGTAGAATATTGAAGATCAAAAATAGCTTTCTGTCTCATAAAATCAAAGACTACTTTTGAATTTCTGTATTTGATTTAATGTAGATAAGCAATTTGTAAAAATTGTCCCTTACAGAATAGCCAGGTTAACTGTGGTTAGAAAATGATCTGGCTTAGAACAAGGTGGAATGAGAAGATGAACAAAGAGAGAGTGTAAATAATTACTGCAACCCAAACCAAATCTACTGCCATGAAATCAATTTTGGTTTCTTGTAAGTCAATATAGTGTTTCTGATGCTGTGAATTTTTATGAGAGTAGATAGCCTCATCTTTCTCCTGAGGAATAATTGGTGGTTTGAACTGCTGACCTTAAAGTTTTCCATTGTAATGCAGTTAATCGTACATGGCTTTTCTAGCCATAACCCTTATTACCCTATAAAATGATCTTTGCTTTCCTGATAAGTCCGAGTAAGGAGGGGAGCAGCATACTTGCTAGTGTATGATCCATATAAAGTCACCATATATATTCAGTACATCTTGCATGTTTCTATATCACAGAATAGATTTCAGAAAAATTTTAAGACTAAGGCATAATAAAAATAACGTTGCTGTGATCTACTTCCAAATATTAGTCAATGAAAGTGTCTGTGTTACAGTGACCTGGTTGGTAATGGATATGCCCAAAACAAGGGGGATAGTGTTTTTTCTGTTGCCCATGTAATTGCTTTGAGTTGGAGGGAAGCCAAATAGAGGGAAGCGAACAATGCTGGTGTGTGTAAATAAATAAATCCCTTGTCTGTTGTAGAGAAGACCCTTCACATTTGACTCTTATAAGCTTTAAAATATTTTGCTGTGTGCATAAGTAGCACAAGACTCAAAGAAAACTAGTCATTTTTGAAGACATAGTCTGTAAGTGTCAATGGTTCTTCCCTTAGCTGTACATTCAAACCATGAGTGGTGCTTTAAAAGTCTGATGTTCAAATTACAGACTGGTCTAGTGGAATCAAAATTTGTGTTGATGGGAGGAGACATCAATGCTATTGTTGTTGCTTTTCGTTTTCCAGATAATGACAATATGAAGTTGAGATTGGGGGCTAGTGACATTTATTCACACACATAAGCAGCACATGCTGCTCCAATAAAAGCAAAAAAGGAATCTGGGTAATGGATTTAAATTCTATGGAATGAAGATTCTTTAATAGAATGAAGATTCTGGGTATGGAGAAATAGAGCTGTGCGCTTCCTCAGGAAATGTGAATCATAGCTGCAATGGAATTTTATTAAGCTTATTGAGGTGACCCATATATTTCCAACAATTCTATGAAAGAATTGACAGAGAAAATCAAGACTTGATTTTGACACTATGAAAGCTACAAAATTATCCAAACAAAGAGGAAATATTTCTGATTGCAGATGTTTGGGTTAGCCATCTTTTCCAACCCACAGACACAAAGAGATGGCACAAATGTTGACTTTAAGTTGCTCTGCCCAGGAGCTTCTGTAGAGCTTTCTTTATGTCCCTGTTCCTCAGGCTGTAGATGAAGGGGTTCAGCATGGGGGTGACCACGGTGTACATCACAGTGGCCATAGCAACGTGCTTTGAGGAAGATAAAACAGCTGAACTGAGATAAACTCCAGTAACTGTTCCATAAAATAAGCAAACGACTGAAAGGTGAGAGCCACAGGTGGAAAAGGCTTTATACTTCCCATCTGATGATGGAACTCTCAGAATGGAGGAGATAATTCGTACATATGAGAAAATGATCCCTACGAATGGAGCACCACCAAAAAGGGCACCAATGCAATAGAGTATTATAGTACTGGTGAAAGTGTCCAAGCAGGCAATATTGAGAATTTGAGGAGGATCACAGAAGAATTGAGAAATTTCCAAATTAGTGCAGAAGGTGAGTTGTGACATCATTGCAATATGCATCTGGGAGTTCACAAAGCTGAATAAAATAGACATCAAAACCAGTAAGCCACAGAGGCGGGGGTTCATGATAACTGTGTAGTGCAGGGGGTGACAGATGGCAACATATCTATCATAAGCCATCACAGTCAAGAGAAGACTGTCCATACATCCAAAAAAGGAATAAAAGGACACCTGTGTCAGGCAGCCAGCATAGCTGATGGATTTGCTCTGTATCTGGATGTTTACAAGCATCTTGGGAACTGTGGTGGAGGTGAAACCAATGTCAGCCAAGGACAGGTTGGAGAGGAAGAAGTACATGGGGGTGTGGAGGCGGGAATCAAAGCCAACTGCCAACATAATGAGTAAATTCCCAAATACAGTGACCAGGTACATGGTGAGAAAAAGCCCAAAGAGGAGGGGCTGCAGGTCCGGATCCTCAGAGAGCCCCATAAGGAGAAATTCTGAGACACGAGTTGCATTCTGAGACTCCATGTTTCTGAGACAGCTTTGAGGAAAAAATTGTTGAAAGGAAAAAGATATTACTTGTTTGTCCATATCTTCATTTAAGAAATGCAAATCAAAGTGTTCACATTCTTTAGAAACTAATACCTCAGTACCTAATAGATAATAGCAAATCCATTTTCTCCATATTGTTTCAAATGATATCTGTGATATGTTCATGTCTCTGTATATGCTCACCTATATCTTCATTATTTCACTGTCTAGTGTTATTTGGATAAGATTAGTTCCCATTCATCAACTTGTGCATACTTTGTCTTATGGCATTATTTGCAATCCCATTAATATAATAACACTCTTCCTACTGCCACTCTGTGATCTCTTTTTCTCTTTCTTGCCCATTCCTACCTTTTCTGCTTTGTTTTCAGAAAAATATTCCCGTTCTTGCTTTACATAGTTGACCAGACAATACTGAGGGGTAAATTCCCATATAGTGTTATGCTTGTCTATTGCTTGCCTGAAAGTTGATCCCCAAAGCTGGCTTTCCTTCAGGCTTGAAAAGAACTAAGATGTATAGCTTAAGTTGTTCCACCAAACTCTTTCAGACCAATTCATGTGCCATTTTCATGATTGTTTATTTTGTTCTATATTTTTCTCCTTTTTTTTCCCCAGAAACTTCTTTTATGCCTGATTAATGTGGTTGGTACAGGTAGTGATGCGTCTTTCAGTTCTATGGAAAATGTGGATTGTGTTTCCCTGTAGTCTTTTCTACTAATTCTTGCTCCCCTTCCTATCCCCCTGCCACCAGCGTTTAACTTCCTTAAATTGTCTTTGTTCTGGGTGAGAAAAAAAGCAACGGTTGCATCTTTGATGGCTGTTCACAGCATTTTAAGATCCCTGTCAGTGCATATGAAATTAGGATGAGGAATTGTGGACTTTAATGTGTCAGCTGACCTAATGTGTCCTAAGTCCATGGTCCTAAGTCCTCAAGCTCAAAGACTCCCTTCTTCAAGGTGTTTGGGGGTACACACACCTCGTAGAGTCATGGGGCTGAATAATGCTAGAATTGCAAGGGCATTCTAGGATGGGAAATACACAAAGAAGTAGAATGTCAAACCCCACCCCCATGAAGGAAACAGATCCAATAAGAAATTTCCTTCTCGTGAAAAACAGCAGAGGTAAATATATTTATAGTATATATAATCCTGGACTAACAGTGCTCTCCAAGTATTTTAATATATATTGGATATGTGAGCTGAGTACTTATGAGGAGGATTTAGCTATACCCACAAATATGTACACATGTATTATGTATATGTGTATGCATATATTATATACATCTGAACCAGAACTAGAGTTCATTGCCGTCAAGTCAATGCCAACTCATTGAGGCCATGTAGAATAGGGACGACCTGCCCCTTAGACTGCAACTTTTTACAGTAGTAGAAAGTCTCATCTTTATCATATATATATGCATATATATTTGATAGGGGAGACTTAACCTTACATATTTTGGATGGACATGTCATCAAGAAAGACTGTTCCCTGGTAGAGGACATTATGCTTAGTAAAATACAGGGTCAGAGAAAAAGAGGAAGGCTCTTGATGAGACGGGTTGACATAGTGACAACAACAATGGCTCAAGCATCACCAGTGTAAGGATGACGCAGGACCAGGGATCATTTCCTTCTGTTGGATACAGCATCTTCACAATGAGCCTGCCAGCTCTTTGCAACATTTTCCCTTCAACGCTTTTGTAATAGCATCAAAACATATTTATTCATAATCATATTTTAATATTAAAAACATATCTCATGCTAAACATATGCTCACATGTTCTTAGTCACTACAATTTGGGCTTTTGACTCGAAATAAGAACACATATCTTCTTTGCACACTTTAACACGGTATAGTATGACCGGTAAAGGTGCCATTTGATTTGTCAACATCTTATCCTAACTCTCCTGTGAAAATTAGTGAGCCTCCCATTATTCATATTCACTGTTATGAATGTCAATATGATGCTGTGCATGCAGGACAGGGCAGTGTTTCAATCCATTCTTCACAGAGTGGCAATGAGTCAGGATTGACTCAACTACAACCTGCACACACAGCACAGTTTGGTTGAGGTGTAAACAATAAATGAATGTTCAAATTTGCTAATGATTGTGAACATCACTCCCCCTCCAAAGAGGTCAGTTAACACTACATGCTTTTATTGTGATGGTATGAAATCACAAATATCCATAAATATTCTGTGGGAGTAGTCTTGCATCATAGATCCACATAAAATTGCCATCTTGTATAGGAACTAAAATACATACTCATCATAGAAAGCACGACTACAATCCACAGTCTGTTCTATGAAGTCTCCTGTAAGCCATTAATTCAGTTCTCCCTCCCTCTCCCTTCCCATTTCTCTCTCTCTCTCTCTCTCTCTCTCTCTCTCTCACTCTCTGTTTTTCTCTGTGAATTAGGTGAGGTTCTACAGAGTGGATGATGATTTTTGCTTTCAGCAACTTATCACAGTTCCCAAGGACATTCCTCTTTCCATCATTCCTGCATGTCTGCCCCGAGTCAGATATTATTAGATCAATTCTTTGATTCCCAGATCAACTTACTAGATTGCAAGAAATAAAATGAAAAGTTCTACCTCTGTTTCCCTATTTGAAACTACAGCAGGTTTTAAAAAGAACACACACGATCAGCTCTGACTGGGGAGACAGAGGCCTGGAATTAAAAATCAGGAGAATATGTATATAGAACAAATCCTTGAGACAATAAACTTGAGCTGCACATTAATCTCTCAAGTGCATTTATGTGATTTTTTTTGTTCAAGATGAGGATAATTAAAAAAAAAGATGAGGATAATTACTTTATTCCCAATATATGTGTGGCAGGTAATAGAGGGTTGATAGAGGACATTTTTGGTCATTTTTTAATCAGAATTTTAATCACTATGGATATATTTCATTGATAAAATGCAATGTCACAAACTATTTAATGTTTTTGCAATGTGGTAAGAATATGATATGGTGAAATCCTAAATACTGTAAGAGTATTTCCCCTTTCTTTTATTCTCTTTTTTCCTTTTAGTTTAGTTTAAATTTAGTTTAAATTTCTTTAAATTTCTATGAAAATATCCACGATTTCAAGACTACTTGAACATAGTGCATCATATAAAATGGACAGAAATAGATACCATAAAGAATTCACATATTTATGCTTTATGTTATCTTGTCTCTAAGAATTAAATATTTGGCTGCAAATTCACCAGCTGTTGAAACTTATCAACTGCTCTGTCTCCATTAAGGGTTTCTGGCCTCCTAAGGCCTCCTAAGGCCTCCTAAGTCCTATAGCTCAGTTCTTCTCAGTGCTGCAGAACAGTGGAGAGTTGGGATCAATTCAACAGCTCAAAAACTCATTGCCATCAAGTCAATGCCAACTCATAGGGACCCTGGAGGGCAGAGTAGAACCTATCCTAAAAGATTCCAAGATTTTTTGGAGACTCAAAAGTCCCAGCCTTCTCCCTCAAAGCAGGCTGTTCATTTGAAATTGCTGACTTTTCCCAACTTGTGACTACTCCACTACGGGGCTCAAAGGGTTTAAATGTTCTAAAGACCATCCTTGTATGAAAGGAATCACTCAGCAGATCGAAGTTATGCAACCTAACTTGTATTCCTGTGAATTGAAGGACAGAGGTCTATTTTTTATTTAACATAGATTTCCTGTTGTCTTTATGGCTGTCGTCTATTCTTTGCCAAAAATAGTATGTGTTCTGGGGAATCAGAAATGAAGGAGTCTTGGTTTTTTCCTTTCAGGTGTTCACTTTCTGTTTACACAAGAATGACAATGAAATGTCCTCTCAGGAATCCAGAGAAAAGTCAAAACTTTGACTCTAATAACATCTAGAATTTTTGCCTTTACTATATGCATCCATCACATATTTAACAACTTCCACCACAATGTTTAGTGATGCATGGAACATATTATCTGTTCAATCCTTACAGAAATGCAGATACTTTGCTTTCATGATGAATCAGCTATGATGAGAAAAGAGAGATTCAAAAACATTTGCCATATTCCACAAAGATAATAATTAGAACAAATTGGATTCAAATTAAATTAGAGCTCTCTGATGCTCATGCACTAAATATCTTCACTTTGTTTACTTCCATTTCAAAATGTATAAGGCAGAGGTCGAGAGAACCTAACCAAATGTACATCAACATTGCAGAATTAAACAGATTCCAGTCTCCTGGCTAGAAATTGAACTCAGGAGTCTGACTTGACATCTCTCTTTATATTATAAGGTTTGAATGTTCAAGGATGAAGGAGAAAGAAGACAGCTGAGATAAAATCCATAAGAAGGTACAAGATCAAGATCTGTTCTGATTTGTAACTTGCCAGCATTTTCTGTGAGTCCCTTAATTTCAGACATACTGTCAATTGCTAATGCACCAAGAAGCTCCACTGCTGTGTCTTGTACTGAACCATAAAACCCCACAAAAGAGCATAGTGAGCAGAGGTTAGGGAAATGAAATGCCAGGATGAATTGGCAAGAGAGTCAATGGCCAGAGTTTCTGTGACTCTCTCTCTCTCATTCTCTCTCTCTCTCTCTCTCACACACACACACAAATAAAAATGTCTTCTTGCCATCAAGCAAATTCTAACTATGGTGACTCTATAGGTCGGGGTGGAACTGGTCATGTGAATTTCTGAGATGTGATTCTCCTAGGGAGTAGAAAGCCTTCTCTTTCTCTCAAGGATCGACTGCTTGTTTCTAACTGTTGACCTCCTTTCCATTAGCCGCCCAATGCTCAGCCACTATGGCAGCAGGTCTCGTCAAGTGGCTGTAGCCTTTTCCTCTTCAGTAAAATTACAATGCTGTATATTGTTCTTTTCTCTGCGTGGTTGAGATAACCACGGGAAACAAGATTACATAGCAAAATTCAGTGCAAATTCTGTCACTGGGAATCTTTTAATAAACATTTGTGATTTTGAAGTTACCATCATTATCTTCATTATCATCATTACCAACAGCGCAATGGTGATTGATGGAAATCAGAAGGACCTATTTCCCGCTCCTGGAGAAATGTCTACAAACGTTAACAGAAGAAAGCAATACTCAATGAACTTTTAAAAACCTTTACTCAACTAGAAATTTCACAGGCCTTTGAGCCGAAGCTGGCCACTTCAAGGCCTCCCACCTGACCATCCAACGTGTGCTGCTTGTCCTGATACAGAGACAACAGTGATTCCCAAACTCTCAGTCAACTGTCTCCCCTGGAACTCCCTGAAATGCTCTGGATGTCTGCTGGGACATGACAAAGGAATTCAGGATACCAACCTTCCCTTGGTGGGCAATGAAGGTTGAGGCCCCTTCAGGATTATCAGGAATAGAACTCAGTCAAGGACCTTCTGAGACAGGCCACCATCCTAGAAGATACACATGATTATGTAGCTTGATAGAGGTATATGGGCAAATTGAAGACCTGGACGGCATAGGCAGTGTATTTAAAATTTCCAGGTAATGAGACCTAAATAACAAGAGCTCACAATTAGTCAAATCGGTGTGCATTACTCTAATCTCTGAGGACTTGTTAATATTAATGACAGAGGCAGAGGAGAAAGCCACTGTTCTTGGAATCTGGGCCCTGCACTTCTCAACCCAAACTCACCTTTGTTCCTCATGCCTACGTTGTAGGGGTGTTTACATGAAATATCAGACACTTTTTATTTTCCAATTTAAAAAAGTCAGAGTGTGATTTGCTAACTCAAACTCATGAAATTCAAAATCTAATTTAGGGAACATTCAGTCTTTATCTGTGGATGATGGTACTAGCTAAAATATTGGCAAATTTAGCTCACCTAAAAGTTCTAGCACCCTGGTGAGTTAGTGGTTATACACTACTAGCCAAAAGATCATTTCAAAATCACCAGCCATTCAGCAGGATGAAGATGAGAGGCTTTCTACTCTTGCACGTAATTAAAATCTCTGAAACTCACAGGGTCTCTTCTACCCTGCCCTGGATCACCACGAGATAGCAATGACTCAAGGACGGTGTGTTTGGGGTATGGTTCCGTGGAAGACAAGCTTGATGATCCTCTTCCAGGATGTCACAGCCTTAAAAATCTATTGAAGTGGGATATTACTCTGCATATGTGAACGAAAAGTCAAATCCAACTCCATTTTTAAAAAAAAATTAGTATTTTTGTCACTAAGGCAAACTTTGTGTAGTTTTTTAATATGACTTTTGGTTTCATGCACGGGTGGTTTTAATTTTTGTCAATTTAAATGGAATCATAAATTCTGAATTTTCTGTGTAGATAATGATGTTGGAACATTAGAAATGTACTAACCCTCGAATACTTATTTGATAAGTTGATTTCTCACATAAATATTTCTGTTGCCCTCACAGAAGACTGTCTTCAAAATTTTGGCTAGGGGTGCAATCATTTTAAGAAGATTGAGCTTGACACTCAGGTGTCACTTAGCAAGATACAGTTCTTCAAACACTGTTGCTAGGGGCCTCCTTCATCTTCTGTCCATAAACATATAGTGTGATTTTTCTCTCCATCCTCTATCAGTTTATCATAGCCGGTATGTCACTGTGATGCTGGAAGCTATGGCACAGTATTTAAAAGTTCATCAGGATCACCCTGAATCACCAGGTTTAAGTGGAGCTTCAAGACTAAGACAATGAAGAGGGATTCTCCTCTCCCCTTTAGAAGAAGTAGTCACTGAAAATCTTATGCATAAATTTGAAACACTGTCATATACCGAATGCCTAACGAATGGAGGCAATGTATTGTCTCATGTGCCAGAGAATGGCCCCCTTAAATCTGAGGGCACTTGAAAAGTAACTGCAGGCTTGCTGATTTCTCAGAGTGGAGCAGACCATGGCAACAAGAGCAGAGTAAATCTTGTGGGTCTGGAGTGTTTGAGATGTGCATTTATTGATGTGGTGTGACGACTGAGAGAGAAACAGCTGCAAAAATCTGCTAGTGATCAGATCTTGGAAGTGTGAAGTATGCATCTAGGGCATCTCAAAGTGTGACGACTGAGAGAGAAACAACTGCAAAAATCTGCTAGTGATCAGATCTTGGAATGTGTGAAGTATGCATCTAGGGCATCTCAAGATCAATATATTTGGCATGAGTGGGCTCAAATGAGTTCAAAATGGTGATTTTTGAATATGAAACCCTATGCTTAATTATACAAGGAATTGCACATCAAAAGAAATGACATGGCATTCATTATCATAAAGAGCATTTCAAAATCAATGACATTATCGATAGAATGACACTATATCAGGGATATCTGGGTTTGGCTCCTGGGCAAAGCTACGATAGCATGGTCACCACCCATCTGTCAGTAGAGGCTTGTCTGTCACTATGGTGTTGAACAGAGTTCAGTCCAGCTTCCAGATTAAGAAAGACTAGGAAGAAAGATCTGGCAAATGATTTCTAACTTATACAGCAAAGGGAAATCCTATGAATCACTCATGTGATCCCATTGTGCTTAGAGCCACCGTGGGTTGGGGCAGTCTTGATGGCAGCTCACAAAAGCAGCAGCCATAGGACCCTATTCAATTGGGGGGGGTTGCACTTCATTCTAGTCCTACACTAAGAACAATTAGTTCGTATGACATGGCTCTGCGTGATGAAATGATCACTGAAGTTATGGGTGTCTAGCAAAGTGTGGTGAAGAAACCAGCTAGTGTCTGCTTCTCAGAAAGAACAGTATCTGAAGTCTTAAAGACCTGTCTTAAAACAAGCAGCTACAAACGTGAGGTGTCAATTATGTTCAGAGAAGGAGCACACCAGCATATGTGATCCAAGGGCTGTAAATCCTACAATACAAATAGGAGAGGATGGCATCAGAGCTTAAATTGTGACAGTGGCAGCTCAAAATCCGCTTGAGGATCCCCACATAGATTAAGGCTCTGTTGATTTCCTACTGATCATAATTCAGGAATTTGAATAACCTTGATATCAAATAGAGAGTCATAAATCTATTATGGCAGATGTAGTTAGCCTAAATACAACACGATATCACCCCATCTCTCTTTTGATCCAAGTTATTTCAAATCTAATGTGTTCTGATTATTTTCTATTGAGTTCTTTTCTTTCTTAGCTCCCTTTTATTTAGTAGAATTTTGAAGTGGGAACTGGGCCTATGCAGTTCTCTGGCTGCTCCCCATCGAGATCTCTGAGACAGCAGCTGGGTATCAAAGGGCTTTAGACTTTATCCAAAGAAATGGTACAAATGGAATAACGGAAGTGGATGCTTGGGGACAATTTCTAGAAAAGGTCTACCCAACATGCCTGTGCTGTCTTGGTGACTAGGGGAAGGTCATACTGCTGCTTCACTCTCTCTGTCACTGTATTGCAGGGTATCCTTGTCGCAGAGATACTTGGCCAGGCAAGAATCCAATGCCCTTAACTTGAGCAGGTTGGTGAAGTAGTCACCCAGCTAGCTCTTTGATGGATTTCACCTGCTCGTCCAGGCAACGTGTCTGGATGAAGTCACAGAGATGGGGGTCGTTCTTGTCTGGGGCCAGTGTGTACAGCTCCAGCAGGGACCAGTAGACGCTCTTCTCCAGGTGCAGTGTGCACTCCAGGGTGGTCAGCTCCCTCTCCCTGTCATCATGGTCGGTTCCTTGATCTCTTGGAAGAAGACATGGCCCCCTCGTTCGTTCGCAGCTTTATCAATGTCTTGTTCCCTATCCTCATGAGACGGATACAGAGGATGTTTTGCAAAATTCATCAGAACCATGTCATCCCGGTTGAAGTCGTATGACATGGAGAGGTCGATGTAGGTGGCTTAGAGTTCCAGGTGGATCTGGAAGTTAATGGCAACTTCTGAGTCCTGGTTGTAGTTCCAATGCAACCTATGAGAGAAATACTGGCTGGGTAGCTGGTTGACAGGGGCAAGGTGGTGGGGAGGGGTAGGGGAGTGGAAGCTGGCCAGCACCGGGTTCTGTTCAAGCACTGTTGAAGCAGGAGACCTCACAGGCTCTGTGAGGAACGTCTGGCCTCTTTGTTTTCTTTTTACATTTTAATGGTTTTATTTTGTTGTTTTCTTCCTGTTTTTGTTTTGATCAGTTTTCTGTATATGAAATCCAGGAGAGGTAAATCTATAGAGATTGGCTTAATCTATAGAGATTGCTTTAATCTATAGCAACCGGTTGTGGCAGTCATGTACTTGTGTGTTAATTTCATGATTGGGAGTCTAGGGGTGGAGTCTAGCCTGTCAATCTGGAGATAGTCGATGAGACTTTTGTGTGGACATGGTTTTCTCCTGAGAATTCTGGGAAGTCTTCTGGTTTTTCCCAATTGGAGAAGAGAGACTTGACTCACTTTCTTGAAGTCGAACCACTGGCATCGATCCTGATTCCTGGAGAATGGAGAAGCTGGAGGAGAAGCCACATGGGTTTACCCTGATGGAACCAAACCTCTGAAGCTGGAGAAGCCACGTGGAGAACCCTGCTGGCACTGAGGTGCTTCTACTGCTGCCAGACACACAAGACTCTGCACCCACTGGCCTGTGATTGTCCTGATGTTATTGCACGCACTTCGTAAGTCAGAAAGAGACTATAGACTGGTATCGGGCATATGGGCTAATATTGGACTTAATGACCTTGAACTGGACTGGATTGGGATGTTTTCTCAATGTTTCAGCCCTCTTGTATATAAACCTTTCCCTTATAACCATATTCATG